>JAEUBB010000310.1:0-41415 GCA_018257885.1 Parmelia sp. 050094
GTCTCCCTCCCCTCCTCCTCCCTCCCCCGATCCCTCTTCTCCTCGCCCCCCAGCCCCGCCGGCCTCCTCACCCCCATCACTTCATCCTCCAACCTCTTCCTCTTCTGCTCCGGCGTCTCCGTCCACAACGTACTCTCGCCATCCCTCCCCCCGGGCGCCTTGGCCCCCTTTCCCGTGTTGAACTTGCGGTTCTTCAGCTTAGACGGGTCAGCGCGTCCGGACAAGTCGTCCTGTTTCGGCGGCACGAGCATCCATTCTTCTCGCTGGGGCCTCTTGAGCGCGTCGCGGGCGGCCTCGTCTTCAGCGAGCGCTTCTTGGCGTTTTCGTTCGGTGTCGTGGCTGATGGTGCCGGGGGGCGGAGGCAGAGAGGGTCCGAAGCCGTCGGAGGAGTCGCTGTCGCTGTCGCTGTCGCTGTCGTTGTCGTTGTCGGAGGGGGATGGAGGGGTGTGCGGGAGTTCGGAGAGGGGCGCTGGGGGCGCGGCGGGGCCGATCACTCGGCGGGGTGCGGTGGAGGGGGCGGGGGGGGATGAGCTGCGTTGGNGGGGCCGACGGAGGCCATATTAGATGAGGTGGTGACTTGCACTTAATCTTGCAGAGATTGCAGGAATAACTCCTAGGGTCGATGAGAGCAAATAAATGGTAAGGTAGGTAGTGAGTGAGCGGTTGAAAAATTGCTAAGGTCTTGGTGTGTGTGTGTGTGTGTATTTCCTACGTCGGAGGGGCGTCCCCGTAGCCTTTCTAGGCTACGGTGGAGCGTACCCCACTCGGCTAGAGGCTATATCCGGTATTAAGTATATATATATTTTCGAGATTAACTCGTTCTATAAAAGAAAAGAAATAAAAGTAATATAATTTATTAATTAATAAAGTTTTTTAAATATATTTAAAAATCTCTTATTTTTATATTAAACGTTTTAATCTATTTATAATAGTAACTATTATTATTATTATAACTTAATATTAGAAAATTCTTAACTTATAAGTAAAATATTATTTAAGTATTTTTAAATCTTATATTTAATTTTCTTAAATATTTTATTCTATTTATATAATTCTTTTTTAATCTTATTTATATACTCTATAAGCTCGTTATTCTATCTTATAAATATATTCTTAAAATAGATTTTTTAAAGTTAAAATCTATAATTTATAATTACTAAATTAATAATTTATATCTCTATTATTCTTATATTTACGGAGTATATTATATAATTCTTATATATAACTATTATAGCTAGCTATTATAAGATTAATATTAAATTATTTTTTATATATATTAAGCTTTTTTTAAGATCGCGATAAAGTTTCTTTAGATTATAATAATAATTAGAGTCTCTATCTCTATATCGTATTAAGAAAATAAAGTATTATTTTATTCTTTTTTTCTCTAAGATTATTTATATTATAGATTTAAAGTAGTATAATATATAATTACTTAAAGCTTAATTAATAAAGTCTATAAAAGTATTAATATTAAACTTTACTAAAATATACTTATTAAATATTAATATATATTAATCTTTTACTATACTATTCTTAATAAAGATAATTATTATAAAGTTTAAATTAATAGATTCTATTTTTCTATTATCTAATTATCTTATTAAAGCGATATAGTTAACTTCTTTTCTTTTTAATAATATATTCTAAAGATTCTTTATAAAGTTATAATATTATCTTTTAAAGTTAATTTTATTTAGATCTTATACTCTTCTTATATTATATATAATAAGCTTTAAATATATTATCTTTTAAAACTATATTTATAAGTCTTAAAGAAGTATCTTAATTATCTTTTAAATATAAATAATTATTAATAAGTCTAGATTTAATACTATTATACTTTATAATCTATAATCTTTAAATATACGCTATAAAAATAGTCTTTATAGTCTTAATAAGATAATCTTTATTAATAAAAAGTTATAATAGAATTCGAAATTACTAATTTATTAATACGATAATTAGTAAATATTATAAATATTAAGTATATATTATAAAAAGAATTTTAATTAATAAATATCTTAATCTTTAAATATATATTATAAAGTATCTTAATAAAATTTCTAAAGTTATAAAATTAAAAGCTTAAAAAGTCTTTTATATTTTTATCTTTTTAGCTACTTATATTAAAGACTAAAAGATAATAAGACTAGAGAATAGCGAGACTAAATAAAAGTAGCTAAATATAAATAACTAGATATAAATAGCTAAATATATAAGATTAAGTATAAGTAGCTAGATATATAAGGCTAAATATATAAGACTAATATAATTTTCTAACTATATTTATAATTATTTACGAGATTTCTAGCTAGTCTAATAGCTTTAAAAATAATAATCTATTTATAAAAAGCTCTATATATATAGTCTTAATTTTCTAATAAATATAATATTAAGAAAAAAGTTTATCTATTTAATTAAATACTCTTTAAAGTCTTTATAGAGAATAAGTATTAGAGTTATAATATTAGCGCTAATAAGAGTATAAGCTAAATAGCTAATCTACTATAAGAGAAGATTATAAGATATTTAATTTATTTAAAAATCTTAAAATTAAAAAAGATTAATATTTAATTAAATTAATATTTAAAAGAAAAAAAGAAAAAATTATAATAAGTAATTATTATTAATAAGAATTAAAAATTAAAATTAGTCTCTATATTTACTTAAAATAGAACTTATAATATTTATTAATTCTAAAAATAATAAACTATTATCTTTAATATAGTATATTTTCTATTATATAATTTTAATTTAAGAAACTATTATAGTATAATATCTTAAAAGACGTTTAGTATTTATATCTATATTATATATTTTACTACTTATTTTATAAGATCTAATTATATAAGTATTTACTTAAAATTAATAATTTAACTACTTTATATAGTCTATCATTCTTTCTTATATAGAGAATATAATTTAAAAATATAATCTTAAGTTTAATAATCTTTTTTATAAAGATAGTTAGATATATTAATTATTTTATATATATATAAAAGATTTCTTAATACTATTTTAATTTATAATTATATTATTATTAAGTTTATAGCTTTTTATACTTTTATATAAAAATCTATAATTAAATAATATAATATTAAGATATATCTTTAAAGTTTATACTTAAAGCCTTTTATATATATTCTTTAGTTAGTTTTTTAATTTCTATTAATTAGTCTTCTAATATATTATTTAGTAGCTAAGAGTAAGTACTATTAATTATCTTAAATATCTTATTAAGATACTTCTTTAGCTAGTTAGTTAACTACTTTATTATTTAAAATATTCTTATATACTACGATCTAGTATATAATAATAAGTATATTATCTTCTCTAAACTTTACTAGTTTTTTAATAATTCTTTAGAGAATATATTACTCTAATTATTTTTATAAGTCTATAATAAATATAATAGCTACTTAATTATCTAATTAAATAATAAATATTAATAGCTTAATATTAATTATAATCTAATACGCTATATTAATTTTCTTTAACTTTTTAGAGTAGATTATAAAGTATTCGCTATTATCTAAATATTAAATTTAAGTTATTCTAATCTAGAGAGTATATATTAAAGCGCTAATTTTATTATTTATTCTACTTCTATCTATATAAATATATAAAGTATTATAATTAATTTTAACTTTTTTAAAGTATTCTATAATTACGTTTTTTTTATTTTTATATATTTTAATTTTTAAGGGCTTTTATTATAGTAATACTATATATAATATTCTTTTCTTTATTATACTTTATAATTAGCGTTTATTAGCTAAATCTTTAACTATTTTTAAAAGACTTCTAAATTATATATACTTTATAATAGATTTCTATTCTTTATTAGTATTTCTAATTAATTATATTACTTTATAGCTTAGATTAGTTTATATTTTAAGAATTATTTTTATAATAAACTTCTCTAGCGCTACGCGAATTAGAAGTATATAGTATTTTATATTTAAAGCTATTTTTAAGATATTTTTAAAACTCTTTAAAATAATATATATTATTTTCTTTTAAATAGTTTTAAAGGTCTATATAATTCTTTTCTTTTTAAGTTTATAATTTGTAATAAGTAATATATACTATATAATATACTTAAAGAGTAATATAGAAAGAATTATATCTTAATATAACTTTTATAACTCTTTATAGAAAATACTTTATACTAAATCTATATAATATATTAAGCTATTAAGCTTTATAATAGCTCTTATTTCTAATAACTATATATATTCTATCTATTTTAGTTTAAAGTTAAATTATATTCTTAATAGCTTTATTAATTTCTTTAATATAATTTTATAAGTTTCTAAATTAAGTACTATCTTTAAATTATTCTTTTTTAAGACTTTTATTACTTTCTTATTAAATTAGAAGTATATTAGTTAATACTTTTCTACTTTAAACTCTAATATATAAGTCTCCGCTTAGCGTTAAATTTTAATATATATATTTTATAAAATTATATAGTTTATTTATACTATAAATTCTTTTACTAGTATACTAATATTATTAATATATATTAGTACTAAATAGTCTTTAGCCTTATATAGATCTACTATATTAGTATTATAAAAGAAATATAGAATAAAGAAGATAAAGAATTCTTAAAAAATTCTAATTTTTATTTTATATTTAAATAATTTATCTTTAAATATAATAATAATTATTAAATAATTTTTTAAAAAGCTTTAAATTTATTATACTATCTTTTTACTTATATCTCTCTTTCTTAGATTATAAAGTAGTTTATTATAAAAAATATTATTAAAGATACCCTTAATATTTAATATTAATAGTAATATAATCTAATTATTTTTTAATTTTTAAATCTTATAAACTTCTTTTAATACTATATAAATAGTATTTTTAATTAAAAAAAGCTTATAATTATTTATATATTTTTTAAAGAGAAGTTAATACTTTTCTATTAAATAATTAAGTTTTATAATAATAATCTTTTTAAGTTTCTTTCTTAATATATTAAGAAGAGTAATTAATTAATATAATTTTAATTAAGTATAATTATCTTTTTTAGACTTTCTAAATACTACTATCTTTAAGTAATAAAAATAATTAAAGTAATAGCTCTATTTTATATATATATTATAAATTTTTTTAAGTTAAGTCTCTATATAATTTAAGATTACTTATAAAACTTAAAAGATAAGATTATTCTTCTTAATAACTTTATTTAAGTAACTTATAAATATAGCTTTTTAGACTTCGCGTAAAGTAATAGCTAAGAATTTCTTTAAAAGTAAATATTAATATTTCTTAATATTATTTAGATTTATTTATTATACTTATAAAAAGAAGCTATCTTTTAATAATATTTATTTCTTAACTATCTTAATAGCTATAGTATTATCTTATCTTATAAGTTCTAAAGTAAATAAAGAGATTTTAATTTAATTATTCTCTATCTTTTTATCTAAATTCTATATCTTTATATTAATATTATATTTCTTCGTATACTATCTTTAATACGCCTTATATTTTATCTTAATAAGTATTTTCTTAATATTATAGATCTTATTAAGTATCTTTCTATCTTTATAAGAATAAGTTTATTATTATTATTTTTCTAATTTTTAAACTTTCTTTATAGCTATCTTATACTTAAGATTTATTTTTAATCTCGATTTAAAGTAGATCTTACTAATAGAAGTAACTTTTATAGCGATATTATAAAGAATTATAATTAATTAATTTATTTAAAAGTTTAGATTATTCTTTATTATTATTAAAGCTATATCTATAAAGAGTTCTAAATCTAGTTTTTTTAAAAAGTTAATTATTTTAAGCTTCTTTTAACTACGTATCTCTTTTTAGAGTATAAGAATTAGATATTATTCTAGTATTATAAAAAGAGCTTTATAATTAAAGTTAAAATTCTTCTTTTAAATTATATTATACTTAATTATTATATTAACTATATTTATTATTACGAGAATAAGATCTATTATAA
This sequence comes from Parmelia sp. 050094, assembly GCA_018257885.1. Lineage (NCBI taxonomy): Eukaryota > Fungi > Ascomycota > Lecanoromycetes > Lecanorales > Parmeliaceae > Parmelia > Parmelia sp. 050094. The sequence continues at coordinate 5,981 of JAEUBB010000310.1, forward strand.
TTATCTTATTATATTTTTTTAACTTAAAAGTCTATATTTCTTTTAATATTAATAGTTAGAGTCTTATATTATTTATTATTTTAACTATAGTATCTATCTTTAGATATTAATACTTCTCTAAACTTATCTATAATAAATAGTATAGCTTAAAGTTATCTAAAATAAGATACTTATTAGTTATATTTCTTATAATTATAGCTTAAAGAATATTAAGAAATAAGATTTTTAAGTATAGCTTTACTATTTCTATTCTATTTCTTTAAAAGTATACTTCGAATCTTTATAAGAGAAATACGTTATAGATATTATAAATATATAGAGCTTTTTACTTCTCTTTTTAAGATTTAATAATAATAATAATAATATTTTTACTATATTATCTAAAGTATTAGCGATCTATAGATATCTTAGTACTAATATATATATAGACTTTAGTTAACGTATTCTTTATAATTAGATAGTATATATAATAGTTTATAAAAGCTAGATAATAAATTTAATTTTTTTTAAAGTACTTTTAAGACTCTTATATTATAATAATATTATATTTAAAGATTATAGATTTTTAGAATAGAGACGTTATAATATCTATTAACTTATTAATATTATATTAAAGAATTATAAGTCGTAATTTTTAGAGCTATAATACTTATTAAGGCGATTATATACTTATAGTATAATATCGCTACTTTAGCTTTTAATAGCTTTTAAGATATTATAAATTATTTTATAATTATTAACTAGTACTTTCGCGATTAACTCTATTATTTCTAATAATAAGATTATATTTAAGATAGATTCTTAAGTTAAGTTAGTATTAATAAAAAAAGTTATATAGCTCTTTTAAGCTTATTTCTAAATTAAAGTCTCTATTTTTAATAATTCCTTATAAAAGATTAAATTTATAGATTTTTTAATAGTCTTTTTAAACTTTAATCTTAAAGCTAATAAATAGTTCTTCTTATTTATATTATAGATTTCTTTCTCTATATTATTTTCCTCTTTATTAAAGAATAGTATTATAAAGTTAAATACTTTAAAAAGAGTTATTTTAAAAATATTAATAAGTACTAATATCTCTAATTATATTTTAAGAGATATATATAGTATTAATATTTATTTACTTATCTTATACCTTTTAATATAATTCTTATTTAGTAAAGTTAAAGGGCTTCTTATTATAATCTTATACTTTTCTAGCTAAATTAGCTTATTATCTCTCTAAAAACTATATAAAAGTATTATTTTAAAGTTAAAAATATTAACTCTTTAACTTATTATTATACTTATACTTTAATTTTAACTTTTTAAGATTAATTATTTAAAATTAAAGATAGACTATATAATTTCTATTAACTAGCTTAATAGAATATAATCTATACTATTTATACTCTTTATCGGCTAGCTCGATAAGATATAGTCTATATTATTTATACTCTTTATTAACTAACTTAATAAGGTATTATTAATATTATTTATACTCTCTATAGACTAGCTAAAGAGGATTTCTATAGTATTATTATTATTAATTAGCGATATATTACTAATTTCTATAGGCTTTACTATAGCTTCTTTTTTTATAGAGAATCTTCTTTATCTAAACTAATATAACTTTATTAATTTTATAGGTTTTATAGTATTAGTCTTTAATAATTAAGAAATAGCTTATTAGATTTTCTTTATTAACTAAGTAACTTTAATAAAGAAATAACTTCTATTTTTAAAATATATAGTTTAAAATTCTTAATATCTCTTTATTATTCTTTAAATAATTATCTTAATACGCTTATATTTAGAACTATAAGCTTTATATAAATTATTATAATTAGTATATTTAGATTAAAAGTCTAATTTCTTATATTTCTTATATTCTCTAAAATTATATTTTTAGGCGTAGTATATATAAATAGAAGTCTTAAAATTATATATAAAAATAATATAATTAGGTTTTTAATATTTAAAATATTTAATAATTCTACTCTCGCGTATATACTTTTTATAATCGTAGTACTCGTTATCTCTTAAAAAAGATTAGCTTAAGTTAATACTCTATATAATATTAATATAGCGAGCTTCTAAAAACTTAACTATTATTATTAAAAAGATAATTAATAGATTTTTAATCTTATTTTTATTTAGTTATTTAATATAGCGAATCTTAATACTTTAGAGATAATATATATTTATATTAATAATTATCTTCGCTAGTAGCTTAAAGTCTCTTAAAAATTAATAAACTTTAATTAAAATATTATATACTATTATTTTAAAAGTAGAAATTAAAATAAATATATTCTTACTAAAATATATTATTTAATTCTTAGTATTCTTAGTATTTTTTAGAGTTTTAACGCCTCTTCGAGTTTTTATAAAAAGTCGAATATTATTAAATTTAAGTTAAGTAGCGACTTTAATCTCTATTAGCTTTAATATTAAATATACTCTAAAATATATTTTAATATAGATTTATAAGTCTTTTAAAGACTACTTATAATAAAGTTCTTTAGTAGCGTTATTTCTAATCTTAATAATAATTTAGTACTCTATTTTAGTTTTACTTTCTAGAACTAGTACTAGCTAAATAGAATAAAAGATTATTATATTTTATAAAAGTAATAATAATATAACGAAAAGTTCTTTTATCTATACTTTTAAAGAATTAAGATAAGTATTAATAATAGTAGTAATTATAAAGTACTTTATAATTATAATATTATCTTTAATTTATATAATAGATTACTTTAAATATTATATTATTATAAAAAGCTATTTATTATCTAGTTAATTAATTACTTTAATAATTATTAATATAATTATATAAAGTATAGCGTTAGTAACTATTTAAAATATACTTTTATAAAAAAAAGTATTAAGATTATTTTAAAAATATTTTAAAATAGCTTTAAATATATTCTAAGTAAGATAAAGCTATTTATTAATAGAGAGAAACTCGTAATTAATTAATATTTATAACTATTTAGACTTATTTTTCTCTATAATAAATAAGCGCGGGCAAGGGCAAAGGCAAAGCGAAATATCAGACGACGATAGAATAGATTAGAATAATTATAAGACTTATTTAATAATAACTATAGATGGCTGTTGAGATCATTGATAATAGCGCATAAGTAGAGTGCCAAGGTCTTGGTAGAGATACCGCTTTTAGCGGACGACTTTGGTACCCTTGTGTTGCATGCTCATCCTATCATCCTTCTACACCTCATTATATTCAAAAAGTTCGCATACTCAGAGATCAATACGTTCGCTTTTGGTTTCTCTCGCATAGTCCCATTCAAATGCTCTCAACAGTGTAAAATGGCTATTTCTTCTACTTAGGACGTTACTTCTACCTTCTCTCTCCTATCTAGTCTCAGCTCTTCTCTCTTTTATATTCATACATCTACGAGACTCCATGCAAAGATGGGTATTTGAAAACTCTTGTCTGATTTCACCCAGAATTGAAACCGCCAGCATCACCCATCGGTGCCCCGAGGCAAGAGAAGTGCAAACTGTAGCAAACGGTGGAATGTCGAGAAAGAGGTGCAAAGATGACAAGAGAATCTGACTTGGCGCGGACTCTAAACTAGCAATATCCAGACATCCAAGCTAATGGGTGATAGTTTGGGTTCTCTTTCTTCATAGCAGCGCATCAAGGGATAGGCCCCCTCTGATTCGCTCTTAAAACAACGAAAACATCACACAACCCGTGTTGACGAGGAGAGTATTCTGGAAGTCGAGATAGCACCTACATGCCCAGGTGTAAGTCCGTATCGATATTGGCTACATCGTCAAGCCACGAGTGACACATATCTTTACGAGGGAAATAAAGAGAAGAATTGGATTTAATCATTTGAAGAGCTTCACACGCAACAGCTTTATTCCTCCTGATCTGTCTAAGTCTGCACCAGTCCTTTCCCTCATTCAAAGCCTCATTCTGCTGAGAGTCCCTGTCAACAGGTATCCTAACACCCATGTTGCTTGGAATGATCCTCAGCCCGTGATGCACAAATCGAATACTGCCAAAAGAACTTACTGGTCGAGTCCCGCCCGCGTTATACTGCAAATACAAGCAGACGTATCAGCTATATCACAACAATAAATTACGAAGGGAGCGGCTCACAGGACATCGCACAAGGGTGTAGCACTCATGACCACTAGCGCAGTCGGCCGGGCTACATGTTTGTGCGTACCCAGCAGTGGGCGTGTATCCTGCTATATTGCAGACACCTATAAATGATTGAATAGTCTGTCTCAGACCGGAACTGGCCGAGCTGGGCGACAAAAAGGAAAAGAGACCAACACTGATCGAGTTCTGAGCTGAAGAGTTACTATCTAATAACCTGTTCCTGATGAAGCCGGCTTTCATATCAGAAGTGTCAGCGAAGACGAGCACGCCTGTCCGATGTGAAGAGCATGTAATTTAGGATCTGGAGACCTACATCAAGGTTGGTGACAACGATAAGTTCTCCCTAGCGCCGAAGCCAACCTCGTGGGTCTTTTTTTCTTTCTTGCGAGCCGACGGCACGACCCTTGATTTAAGTCGCTTGTAACTACCTTAATCTAGAAGCGGGCCTACGGGCACTCCGTCTATATCTCCGTCGCATTTACCCCACCGAGTCTCACCCCTTGGCGGCACTTAGTCACGGTAGCAGCCTAGCCAGCCATATGCTTGTCGCCCACTTCTCAATGCATCACATCTCTACACACTGGCCTCTAATCAACTCTCACGTCTGTATGCGCCGTCGAATGTAGAAGTGTATCATCCGCCGTGCACATGATGTGCTGTCGCAAGGCGTCAAAGCAGTAAATAATATGTCCACTGTGCCACAAGATTGGGTCTTCGTGTCTTGGGCTGGTCGTTGAGAAGTTCGTCAGCTTTGTGGCTAGTGCATGTCTGAGAAGGGTCTAGGTGGGAACTTGGCAGTGATATAAAGCTCCTGTGCAAGAAGCCATCGTTGTAAGAAAGTACCAACCCTTTGCTTGCGGAGATAGCCTCAAATCGGTATTTCCAAGAGATCGATGCCTAAAGCTACGGAGATTCATGAAGAGACTTGAGCGGTCTAAGAGAGATTGGAATTTTCGAGCCCCGCGCACTGGTACGTGTGGATGAAAGACTGCAATGCATTATCGGGGCAACGTTCACTATACCAGCGATCCCGGATCTGAACTCAGAATACCAGCCACGACTGCACGTACTCTTGGGGTCAAGGGTCTAATGATGATGCCTACCGCGACCGGATCCTTCCGTATCTCTGACGGCCGTACCAAGTTGCCGAGAGTCTGATGCAAATGCCGCAGCATCACCTTATCTGTTTTCTAGTCTCTTTGACTCGGTGAATCTCCCCACAGTTGCTTTGTGTAAGGCGTGGTGGCGGGGAACTACCCCTACTACGGCCGCAAAGACTGTGCACGACGTCCGTTGAGTAAAAAGCAGGAGCATGACAAAATCGCTCGGTTGCCTGCATCGGCCTAAGTTGTCGGGATTATTAGGCTCTTCGCCATCGATTGGGCAAATACTTCGTTTATGGACTGATCGCAAACAATGACTTCACTGCATGATGTGGTTGTAGGTATCTGGTTCTCTCACAAGTGTGGAATGGTGAGTTTGATATTGGGCTGCATCCTGCTTATTGACACTAACTTGGTATCCTAGCAAGGGCCGCTTTGGTAATCAATATTACCCAGAAGTTTCGGGCAGCTCTGTCAACAGTCACTTTCGCTCCGAACCATGCCTCTGTGGAAGTAAGACTTTCAATCTCTGCCTTCTGGGTCCCACGCTTGTAGTATCCGGGCTTTCCCTTTTTCAGCGGTACATGTAGAACAGCATAATAAAGGACGTCTCAGACTGATGAATTAGTTCTTGTCAGAAGAAGAGCCGACGCTTCCCCAAGAACCAAAAACGAAGCAGAGGCCCATTGCCAATCTCCCACGATACGCATACTACACCCAACGCAAATTACCTGACACGATTCCCTTCTTCAACGGGTATCATGCATTAGTCGTTTCTCCGATTGCTGCATCACATAACCATCTTCACTGTACCAGAGCAGATGAACTTGACAGAATTAGCACGGTCATGTGACCAAGCGACAAAGCTATGCACGAGACAGCCGCCCAGGCAAGGCAAGAAAAAGTGTAATGAACCAACCTCGTTACACTTTTTACCAAGACTAAATCAGCCGTCACCCTCATCTTTCCCATCTCAAATCGAGTCTGACTTCCAAAAAACCCCCAAACGCCTCTTAGAGATTCGCTGCACACAAAATATGGCCAGAATCAATAAATTTCCACTCCTCAAGATACACATCACTAAAGCTGCTCACTTTACTTACTTGGGTGATTGGTTTTCCGCAAAGTTAGCATAGCATGAAACCTGTAGCTCCCATTTTATTTATATCCATTCAACTTCCAACCACGCAGGCTTCGTGGCGAGAGATCTCTATTGTAGCAAGCGCCGAGCCGACAGCAATTGGATACCAATCGCGGGCCCACTCCTCTGGCCCGGGCGCAATGACGGCGTGCTTCTGCAGGGTCCGGCTGCACTCGTACAACAACTTGTATCAACAAATGACATGTCTGGGTGGTCACTTTGCAGCATGCGACGTGTCTTAGACTCTGCACAGTCTTTCCAAGCATTCCATATGCCGGGCCACTCTTTGGGCGCTTGGCGGCCGTCAGATCGAAAACCCGAAGACGACCGCTCATCCTAGCTGCATATATTATGCATCGTACCTAATCTCAGCCAAGTGGGATCAGAGGGGAAAATTCCCTATCAAGGTAGGGGTGCCGTCTCAGTCTTTCTCGTTGCATGCTAATTTCACTCAATGCACGACTTACCTGAAGGTGCACGTCGCCGTGAAAAATGATGGCATTTATTCTGTGGTCCAGTCAGAAGGCCACGATCATCATCCTCCTACGTAGGTGGCTGTCAAAAGAGTGCTGCTTCATGGTAAGCTCGCAACCCCGCCTTTGTATCCCACTTCTTCTCGCTACGATATTGCCTTCTCTGCGTAACATACATCCTCATCTCACCGTCCAACCTGAAGAAATTGGTGACCCTTGTATGCCGCGCTGCACAAGTGTCCATGTCTCCAACTCCCCAGGGTGTCATTGCAGTCGCCGTAATTGTCCCTTCTTTCGGGACGATTGCGGTAGCTTTACGCTTCTATGTGCGAATAACAAAACGGATGCAGCTGCAGAGCGATGACTGGACAATTCTCATGGCATCGGTCCGTTAAGAGCTTAGACCCTGTGCTGCCAAATTTATCGTGGACTTAGACTGACCAGATCTTGTTATTGTACTCGACAGGTGCTTACGTGGGTGTTGGGTGTTCTTCTGATCGTTGGTGAGTTTACGTCTGAGGAGTTTTACTGTCACTCTGCACTGATATCGACATGCTCAAGGCGCCGCAATTGGGAGTTTTGGCGGGCACACTGCAATCAATCCAATAACGGGTGCCGACGTGATCACTTCGCATGAGAAAAATGCGGTAAAGGTAGGGCACCGCCGAGGTAATGCAGTCTCTTTGAAGACTTCGTTAACAAAAGTTAGCTTGAGTTCTCATCATACCTAGTCATGGCTCTGACCTTCGGCATCATCAAATTGAGCGTCCTCCTGTTGTATCGAAGGCTATTTGTCGGCCCAATCTTCCACCGCTACTCGCTTGCAATGTGTGTTGTGATAGTGCTATGGTCTCTGTCGTTCTTCTTCGCGTTTGCCTTCGAGTGCGGTACCGATATCGCGCATTCATGGACCAGTGTCACCACAATCAAAGCTTACTGTGACAATACTAATGCACTGACGCTTGGATTCGTTGTATCGGATGTCATCACGGATTTCATGATCCTGATTATTCCACTGCCCATCGTATGGAGGCTGCAGATGTCAACCGCACATAAGATTGGCTTGACCGGGGTGTTCCTCTTAGGCTTATTGTAAGTATATCTTGTGCTGTGATGAGAGATATGACGGAACTTGACTATATGCTATCGCATAGAGCAACAGCGTCGGCTATCACGAGGATGGCCGTAGTCATTATTGATGTATACGGTGCGACTTACGAGGCCTTCTTGGTCTATTAAGACAAATGACTAAGATCATCTAGATACAACACTTGGGTTCCGCGACCTACGAGGTAGATATCCGAATATGTTGAGATGCCCAGTACACTGCTAACAGCGTGCAAGCGATCGTGACAAACGTCGTAGTGTGGTCTCAAGTCGAAGCCGGTGCCGCAGTCATAGCAGCCTGTCTCCCCACACTCCGTCCACTTGTCCTCGGCCATTCGGTCGATAGTCTCGTCGGCAGTATCCGTTCAGCGCTATCACTCAACTCAATCGAACGCTCGCCGAACGCCGAACGAAGAGGTTCCGATAGCGAGGCTCTGACCAATGGCAACGAGGTCCATCTCCACTCACTTCGAGCCATGGGATCCAAGAGCTCTCATCTTGAGACTCTGGCCGCGAGGGGGAGTGTTCGTGACGATGGTGATGTGCCGGCGAATCGGATCATGACGCGAAATGTCATTGCGTTTGAGGAGGAGCATTTGAGCGATTTGGAGGCGAAGGGGGCGTTGCGGTCCGAGTGGAAGGACGGATGCAGTTGAATTGTGTAGGCGGAATAGCTAGGAGCTGGGTTGAGTTGTTTGCTTAGATAATTATCTATATTGAATCCAAGGGCTACGATAACTCCTAGCCGTGAAGGTAGCGAGCCAGGCGAGGTCACCGTCAGATCCTTCAGATCCTTCCACTTAGCTGGATGTCGCTTAGTCAACTGGTGTCCCCGCTCTATCAAGTAGCTCACTTCTCGAATAATGCCCGTTTCTTATCTGGTAATACCAGATGGAAAATCCATGTAAGACAGACCACGACTGACAGTTGACTGGATAAGCATACCTTCAGGACACCAGAGTACTGTTGCCCTTTTATTCCTGCAGTCTTGCAATCTTATAGATATATCAACCCTCCAGAAACTTGCATCCAATGCCTGAACCAGAAGAGCGAGAGACCTCAGACCCGGACTGGTCAAAAGCCTACCGAGAAAGCACTGACGTCCCATGGTATCGCTCGAATATCGACGCCAAAGTGACACCAGAAGTACACACGCATCACCCGCCCCACCATTTCCCCTTCCCTGTCCGCTCCACACCATCTGATTCTCTACCTCTTAGACCCGAAAGCTACTAGAACAATACAGCAACATCCCACCATCCCAAATCTCACAACACATCCACACAATAGTAAACCCCCCCTGCGTCCATCCCCATTAACCCGCCGCTTACACTCCCCCAGCGCGACAAAGCCTGGTCCATCCGCTCCTACCCCTGCACAGGCCTCGGCCTCTGGCTCGACCCCATGCTGCCCAAATCCCCCGCCTACCCCTCCATCCTCCAACGCGTCTGCGCCGGCGCCTCCTTCCTCGACATAGGCTGCTTCATTGGGCAGGACCTCCGCCGCCTCGTCGCGGACGGCGCGCCCTCAACCCGTCTCTACGCCGTCGACATCATCAGCCACTGGGCCGTCGGCTACGACCTCTACCGCGACCGCGACCGGTTCTCCGCCCACTTCATCGAATCCGACCTCCTTTATCCGACCGCAGAACTGCGTTCGCTGAGCGGGACCATCGACGTCATTTCAATCACGCACGTGTTGCATCAATGGGATTGGGCGGGCCAGGTAAAGGCGGTGAAGCGCCTAGTAGAGCTGTCGAGCGGCGAGGGCGCGCTGGTGGTGGGGTTCCAGGTTGGGAGTGCCGGGGTCCGGGAGATCAAGGCGACCGAGTTGGCACGGTCGGATACGTATTGGCATGACGCGGGGAGTTTTGGGCGGATGTGGGATGAGGTGGGGAGGGAGACGGGGACGGAGTGGCGGTGCGAGGCGAGGCTGTTGGGGTGGTCGGAGGTGGGGTGGGATCCGAGGGATACGGAGTATTTGGGGGATGAGGCGAGGGTGCTCGAGTTTGTGGTAAGGAGGACGATGTGAGGTGGAGTGTAGATACCAGGAGTGTTGGGCCGTGGATTCTGCGTTGCGAGTGTCGGCCTGGAGACCTCTTATACGCCAACCATGTTGCCCCCAGAAGTTCCCTATTAAAGCCCACCCCATTAAGGGAGCAATTCCATCCTGACATCGCACGCACTTCTTCCTGGAGCTTTCGCGCCCTCAAAATCCTGACACCCATAGCATGGAGATACTCGAGCTTGTCAAAGCGGACATAGAGATAACATACTACTGTCAGCTAAGAAAACCCTCACACCTATCCATGTCAGCCAGCACTTGCAGAATTTTGCAGTCTCGGTCCGGAGGAAAAGCTTTAGGAGGTTTGAGGAGGTCATTTTTGGCGTGTAGTTGATGAGGATAAGGGGGTTTTCTTACATTCCACTATTCGATAACCGCCGAGAGGTAACAAAGACCCACCATCGACCCCCCAGACTCTTTAGCAACTTCCCTCTCCCGCACCCATCGGAAACAGTCCCCTCCACGCCATCAGCAGACGCGACCCACAACCCGTTCCCCCAAGTCCTCAATTAAGCACTCCTATCCTTGTTAATCTCTATTAAAATTCTCTCTTCAATGTCTTAGCGCTATAAAAGAAGTGTACGAATAGCCTTGATGTCCTCTCGGTCTTGATACCGTTGCTAGCGTGCGATTGATTGCCTTTTCTTCCAATAGCCCCAAAATCACAGGAGCAATTCCATCGGTTCCTCAGCAGTTATAGTTAGTGGGAAGATGGAAAGAGTCTCATATGCATTGTGGTAGTTATACAATCTCTGAGTTTTGGCACTGTTGCGGAAACCTGGATAGGATCTCGGGGGGCTCCTAAGCGGAAGTGTAAGTTTTATACTGCGGTGAAGTGTTTTCTAGACAGTAGTGGACACAGTAGAAGGGGTAAAAGATAATCTACTCAAATGATTACCAACGGCTACCAGCCGCTCAAGTTTTGTTGATGCATACTTCGAGAGAGATGCATTACGTTAGAGAAGGCTGTCATGGGGTTTTCTGCTGCTCATCTATTTCCATTGTTTGAGAGAATACGTTCGACGCGTTGGAATATATATAATATCACAACACATTACAGCTTGCCTGTAACGAACGCCCGCAAAACTTTCTGCAAAATCTAAAATTCACCACCAAGATTAATCCATTCCATGCAGCGTCGTCATTACATCCAGGTTCTCGTTGTCACCATATTCATTATAACCAAGCTTCACCCTTTAACCCTCTTTGAGACCACCCATAAAAGAGTGTTTCTTTATCGGTTTTCAACGTTTGGGGAGCCCTGGACGAGTCCTTGTTTAGCAGCAATAATCTCATATTGATCTGCGACAAGATCATCCGCCTTCGCACACCGCCTATGCGCTTCGGCCGCTGTCAGTAAGGCTTCGATCAACATCTTCGAGCCTCCCGCGCCAGCTGGCGTCAGTTCGAACTCTTCACGTGAAGGCTTGTGGGTTTCTTCCCGGGAAGGGGATTTACCACTACCATGTGCCGTAGCTGGCCCACGGGGGGAAGATTCGACATCACCTTGCGAGTCGTCTGGTTCTAGCCAAATGGATTTGCTGAAAAAGGCCCATGCCCATTGCAGGATCCAGACTCCGGTACAGACAATATACATTATGAAGACGTTTCTATTATCTTCAACTCCCGTCTCTGTGTCCAATTGATTTTTCCACGCGTATACAAAATACAAGCCAAGACCTAAGACGAGGAAGATGACTCCATATTCAAGCATTGTATATGGAATCTGCGTTAAGAAAGCTGCCGAAAAGGATACTTTGTATCTCCCCTCTTTCAGATCTTGTGGGTGATGATTGTGGTTGACCTGGCTGTTCGTCAATAGCCACGACCTTATCTGCGATGCATTGTACAGGTTTCCCATGGTTCGCTGCTGCATCGCAGCGAATTGCACCGACAAGACCCCCATAACCAGCGAGCAAGCGAAAAAGCCCCTCACAATCCAGTGGACGTTGGCAACGTCGGGAAGCGAGAAGGCAGTAATGGCAATTTGGGCAAGTATGGCACCCTAGAACCCAGTTTGTTAGAAAGGGTTGTTACTCAGATACAATCTGTTTTAAAATACATGGATGACTAATCTACTTACAGCAACGGCAATCATCGAAAGCTCACCTGCTAGGGATTCTTTGAAAGCGACCAAGGCCTCATCTCGACCGTTTATAACATTCTGTTCAAGCCGCGCCAACCTCTCTACTGTAGCTTCTGTGAACGAGATGAGGCATTGGCCCCAAAATCTTCCGTAACGACCTCTCGCGTACTTTCCAGCACGATGATTGTTCCATTCTAGTATTCTGCTTCCGCTTCGGAGAAGAGTTCGTGGAGACGCAAGACCGGGTTGCGTGGCATGAGCGGACATGTCAGATTTTGTTTGAATGACGAGCAGCGACTCGAATTTCATCTATTAGAAAGGTGGGTGCCTCGCAAGGCTCCAGCTGGCCAAGGCTTTCCCCAAAATAGATGAGGCAGATCCTACACTACCTGCCGTGCCACTTACCCAGCCACCACAGTTCTGAGGCTGAGAACACGGTTTCCGCTCGAGCACGGAGACATAAGATTTTAAAATGGGAAAGCCTTCCTACAAAGTTTGGAAAGTAAATTATTGAATCACGCATCAGTTCTATCTCCTTCGTCCCTCTGCAAGATTTTACGTGACTTTGGATAACTACGATCAATATGAACCCAATCCCAGTCGGTTCCCTGGTACGGTCCTTAGTATCTCTCGCGAAAGATTCCGCCCGTGTGGCGGACAACGCAAACAGGTTTTCCACCAACGTCAAGCCGATAGGAGCCCCCATGCGGCTTATCGCTAGTGAAGTGCGCACTATGAGCGATGTTGGGCAGGATTTTGGCGATGTTATTCACGCAATCGGCGAAGATCGTTCCATGAGACTGTGGTCCAGGAAGTTCCCTGACATGACAGCTGTCGAACATACCATTCAAACCTGCAGAAACGTCCTCGAAGAAATTGAGACTGCTATCTCGAAAGCTACCAAGCGCCTTGCAACAGATCCCGACTATCTAAATCACGTGGTCCGTTTGACCAAGCGAGAACGCGAGGCCTACGGATTAACCGATATTGATCTAAGGATATTGTACTTGAAAGTGCAACGAGCTGTTGCCGATTTAAGCTTGCAGAAGGAGTCGCTCATTTTTGCGGACTTCCGCACAGAGCGCCCAAGTGTTAAAGAAAATGACGACGAGAACAGAGATCATGAGAAAGAGATCAGGGAGCATGAAAGAGAGATCCTCTACCTTACCCAACGGCTCGAACAAATGACAGATACGCTGCTAACGCTGAAAGAGCGAGACAACAGGGAACATGGAGACAAGTCTCAGTTTACAGAATTAAATCCGATCAACGGAAGCGCTAGAAATCATAGACTATCAGATTCTCAAGACGATATAGATTCAAGACCAAAAGCTGGGTCCATTCTGAGTCACCGAAGGGAATGGAATTCTACCCCTCAGTCTTCTTCCCAGCTGCGGTTTTCCAAACCTCCCAGTTCCTACGATGACCAAGGTCGAGCTTTGAACATCACCCGCAACAGCCAAGCGGCGGATGTGACGGGCTCAGAAGGCTTTGAGACCCCCGAGTCGGTGATTGGTGAGGTTCCGGTAGATTTGGAGGTTTGGCAGTTCTCGGGACCGATCACGTCAGCTACCAGTCGCAAATCAAAGACTGGGGAGTCTTGTCTTATACCAGCCTCTCCAGAAGACATATTGGCTCTGTTGGGTCAACAGCGCAAACGAAAAACCTTATCTGCATTGAAACAATATCCATTGCTTGTCCCTGAAATACAAGATCAAATTCACAACCGCATCGCAGAAAAGGAGAATGCTACCGGATTGCGATGGAGCATCGCATCAATAGAGATTGAAAGGCCAAAAGTCTATCAGAAGTGGCGTGGTCTACGGACGGAGAGTGGGCAGATCATATTGCAGGGCCATCAAAGAGAACAAGGTCAACAGGTACGATTGCCTTTCTCTATTCAACATCAGGATATTAGACTTGAAGATTTTTTTTTTAGAGATAAGCGGCTAATCACCTGTCTCATAGCCTAAAGTGCCTGAAACTCAACCATTTGTCATAAACGAAGATCCTGTAAAGGAGGGTGTCCAGGTAATTTAAGTTGCTATCTAAAGTGGAAGGATAGTGTGTGCTCATTGATATCTTACAGACGTTGATGATGTCTCGGTCATACGAAGACCTCGATGTACGGACTCGGAGAAATGAACATCGTAGAACAAGGGCTGGGGGCCGAAGTGACAACGCCCAAAACATTCCATATGTCCTTGTTTCACAGCATGAGAGAAATCGTTATCCTAAGATGAAGCATTTAAGGGGACTGGAGGACGAATCGGAGGTTAGTTCTGATGATGATTCAGATGACAGTTCGGGAGCATCGATCATGCATAATCAGCACCTGTCTTCCATAACGGTACCGAATTCAAGATCACGCGGCACAAAAAGGCTGTCTTGGGATCGTCGAAAGCCTGGAAACACCAGATATGCTGGAGACTTCCGAGACAGAGGTCCTAGGAGCTTTGTTGCGAGTGACTCCGGCCGGGTTGACGAAGTCGACAGCTTAACCGCAAAGGTAAGACATGCCCAATAACGAGACCCACAAACTCTGACAGTCAACGCAAGGAGATCGAGAGCCGAGGTGGAATCCACGACCCAGCCAGTGAAGCAGCATTTGCGGCCGGGTTTTCTGGTGCCAATGCTTCCGAACGCGAGAGAAGAAAGCACCGTCGCGAACAAGAAAAGTGGGAACGCAGACGTAAGCCCGCAGACAGTGAAATACTTGTTTCTGACCCATCTGCTAAAGATGCTCTAGGCCAAGAAATGGCGCCACACAGCTATAATAAGCAGCGATACCAGACCCTACCATTAGGGGGTACCTACCCGCTGCCGGCCCACACCCTCCTTCCACAGCAGATCGAATACGGTGAACCTGCTTACCTATATGACCCTGGTTATGAATATCCTCCAAGAACTGGCTATACGCCTCCTGTACCCAGTGCCTACTCGCCTCCACGGGAGGTGACAGGCTATCCACGGAGAGAGCGAGAAAGACAGCCGAGAAGGGCGGATGAGAACGTATGAGTACTATAACAAGTCGAAGCGCTGAGGAGTAGCCTCAAGCTACATATATTCCCTACACAGGAATTTCTGGCCCTGATACCTATATCGATGTCATTTGTTACACGATATGCTTTACAGTGTACGATTCGTGGATTTGTTATAACTGAATTAACAGGGAGCCTTCGTCTCAACCCTAGGCGCTACTCTTAGGAGCCGAAAGACCTGATAGCTGTGACTCACAGATCTGTATGGCTTGGTAGCGACCTGTGCGACAGACTGGTCATCACTATCTAGTGCGAGAACAAAGGTACTTTGTATCAGCACTCTCGTTCTGAACAACTCATGGACTTCTTCAGAAGACATACACGCTTATCCGATCATCAAAGAATCACGTCCGACCATGCACGTTCACATACCCAAGCAGACTACATTTTCCGTCCTCTCTTCACCCAATCTTGGCAGGACAATAGCCGTCGCTGATACTTTGGGCTCTCTGCATTTCACATCAGTCTAGCTTCTTGAAGCGCTCTCTCCACCTGAGATCAGCACTATCAGACTAGACGACGCTTCAATTCCTAAAGTCCTGATACTAGACAATATCGGGGCGCCACTATCAAAGATACCTCAACAACCAACTCCTCACCACCCAGCAACCAGTATAACCTACGCCACCTTCGAGAAATTCACCACGCTATCTCGTTACTATCTGAAAGCGCAGTAATAGTAGAAGATTTTGTAAAAAGTACCAAAAAAAAAGAGGAGGACTGGGTAGACTACTAGGGATATACATTGTGAAGACCTTGAAAGGGTGGGCGAGGGCGTGCTGGTGTTACTGTGCATGGAAAGAACTATGGTGGAGCTTCATCATCAGTTTAGTATGCTTGAAGATGGGCAGATGACGGAGGTGGTGTGCCTTTTGAGGTTTCAGTGACGATGGAGGGGAGTGAGTCGAGGAGGCCGTGGCTGTTGGTCTTGGCCTTTTTGGCTATTACCAGAGCATTACCCTCGGAGACTCGTCTTTTATGAACAGTGAGCTAATATGGCGTCAAAATACGTATATATAGTAGAGACATGTATGTTTTGAAATTTACTGTTTTGTTTCTATATCAGCGTTAATTTAGCGTTAGCTTAGATTACGTTATAAACAAATCAAACGGCCTCGCGTCTCTTAGCCTCTCTTGGCACCGGGCTGATGCTAGCTTGCATAAGACCGTTTTTTTCAATAAATGGGCACACGGCCGCTGTAGCGCATAGCTTTGTTCTGCTGTTGGTGATTACTTTTTGTCTTCCAGTTGGAAGCATCCTGTGGAGCACGGTAATGCTGAAGTGGTCCTAATGTCAGCTGTTGGAGACATGAGGGTTCAGAGGCCCCGATGAGCGCTGCAACAGATGAGGCCGAGGATGGTCCATTAAGATTGAACGATGACGACAACAGAAACGATGAGAGGACGTCGCAGGGGTTTGAGAACGAACAAACACAGGAGGAGGAATTGTTGACACCGAGATTGAGCAAGCCTAATGGATTTGAAGAGGAGGATGACAGTCTGGCTTCCAACAATGATGTGGAGGAGTTCGGGCCACTACAGACTTCGAGTCCGGGTCCTGAGAGACCATCAAGTGCTGATGGATCCCTTTCGATTCCCGATGATACTCCTTCTCTGCAGGTAAGGTCTATGTGTGTCGAGGATAGACCGTCAGACCATATTCTGACTGCCCTAGGGCTCTATCGAATCTTCCTCTCCAGGCCGAGGGGCTCGGATATCCAATTATGGCCGAAGTCCAACACCTTCCCTACGGCCCTTTGATAAGCGCTTCCAAGCACGTTTACCTAATTCGCCACTGAACTCGCCTCGAGCTTCTTCACCAGCCTTCCTCAATGTGCATTCACGGCAGTCCTCGGCGGCGTTCTCGATACAAACTGATGGATCTGCTGGGTTACCACAGGCACCTTGGGATGTGGTCAGATGGACAAAGCTCAGAAAGATGACGGGCGAAGCTTTTTCTGAGGTCGGGAAGCGTAAATTTGGGCGGCCTACATGCATAGCTATAGCTGCTTCGATTGCGCTCGGAACTTCGAAAGGCATCATACTGGTGTTTGACTACAATCAAAACCTCAAATCAATCATTGGCCTAGGCACAAAAGCTGTCGAGTCTGGCTCTGTTACGTCTATCAGCATATCTGCAGACCACTCTACTATCGCTGGTGGGCACGCCTCTGGAAGCATCTTCACTTGGGAGGTTGCAAGGCCTGCAAAACCTTTTCTACACATTCCTCCAGTTGATAGAAGTCGAGCTCCGAATGCTGACGGCCATTCTCTGGATGTTGCTATCCTTCACATTGGCTTTCTGGGAATGCGACACACGGCGCTGGCTTCAGCTGATGACAAGGGGATGGCGTTCTCTCACTTAGCTACAAGAGGAATGGGAGTAGTAGCGCGCACTGTCAAGTCAACTCGGATACTGGGTCGATACCCTGACAAAGCTTCAAGTGCTGATCGTCAGAGGAAGCCCAGTTCTGTGTTAGCATTTTCTCCCTTGCCATTGGGGAGTGCAAAACATGCTGCTGACACCTTGGGGTTGGTAGCCATGCTGACACCATACTTGTTGGTCGTTGTGTCTACCACGCCTATAGCCCAAACTCAGTACAAAGCTCCTAGGCCTAAGGAGGTGGCTGCTCATGGCGCTATGACTGCTGCGTTGGCCTGGTTTCCGAGCGTCAAGCTAAAGACAAAAGATCCGATTACCTTGGAGACTTCCTCACGGGTTAAGCTCGTATACTGCTGGTCGAATATTCTCACCGTCCTCGACGTAGTTGAAGCAGAATCCTCGGCAAGTCAAGTGAAGGACGAGCCCCCAAGTCTTCAATTTAAACCACGCAGCAGGTGGAAAGCTGATGAGGCCATTGTTGGTGTTCAATGCCTCAGCCGATCTGTGCTTGCAGTCTTGACAATCACGCAACAGCTGGTTATCATTGAAGATATTTCAATGGTTGTGACGGATTCTTCTGACCTGATCCAGAAGCACATTTACCATGCTGACTTGTTTTCGGGCCAACTTAATCAACTTGTTGATCAGTTGGAAGATGAAGAAGTCGCTGCTATGCACGGGGTTGTTGCCGACGCTTTCTACATGAGTTTTAGAGCTTATAAAGGCCGGCTATTCCTTCTAGGATTCAACGAGATCTCTTTTGGCACACTCTCCAACTGGGCTGATCGACTGTTGGCGTTGATGGAAGAAGGTAGCCATATTGCCGCAATCCAATTAGCGACGAGTTACTACAGTGGCGGAGCGAACAAGGTAGCTGTTGGTCTTCCTGACGATGATACTATACGACATAGTTTGGTTCAAGAGAAGCTCTCGGAAATGATCTCAGCATCGCTTCGGTACACATTTAATAAGACCAGAACTGCCCAACAGAGGAATCGTGACCGAAGGCAGTTCGAAGAGCTTGCATCCGCTTGTATCAAAGCTTGCATCAGTATGCGAGACACTGACTTCTTGTTTGGAGATATTTACAACTATTATCAGGACGGAGATGTTGAGGGTGTTTTCTTCGAAAGCATTGAGCCTTTTATCGTCGATGATGAGATCAGTGTCGTGTCTCCAGTGGTGATCAAAGACTTAGTAAGCACTTATACTGCGCGAGGGCTCAATGCGCGTCTCGAGGAGATGATCTGTCATCTCGACTCTCGGACGATGGACATTGATCAGATCACCACGCTATGTAAGAAGAACCATCTTTACGATGCTCTGCTGTATGTATGGAATCAAGCCCTTAACGACTACACCACAATTTTGACAGATCTACTGGACTTGACGGAGCATCAGTACAACTCTCAGTCAGATGTCGATCCGTCTCTTGCAGAGTTAGAACTGATGAGCGCGTCGAAGATCTTTCCGTATCTCTCCTACATACTCACTAGTCGTATTTATCCGACAGGCAAAGATATGCCTGATGACTCAGCAGTTTTGGCGAAAGCTGAAATCTACCACTTCTTCTTCTCTGGCAGTAGTCGGGAAGGTCGGCCTGTAACCCAGGGAAGCCCACGAACCTCGAAATCTGGATCAACACCCTCATTTCCAAATTTACGACGAATTCTCAACTTTGACGCACCAAGTTTCTTCAGCATGCTAAATGAAGCGTTTGAAGATAGCTTCTTGAACGGTCCTCAAGACCAAATAGCTAACGAAGCACCAGGACAGCTGACGGAAGCGCAGAAGTTTTGTCTATCAGTCAATCGGCAATGGATCGTTAGCATCTTGCTCGAAATTATGGCGCCTCCAAATTACGAAGCTGACGACACCATTTATCTTGACATGTTCATAGCGCGTAATCTTCCGAAATTTCCTCAGTTCATCCTGCTATCCGGTCATGTACTGCATCGAGTACTCATTGGTCTTTGCCAGTACCCGGCCAGTGAGGTAGCAGATGATTGCCAGCTCAGTGTAGAATATCTTCTCTCGATATATCAGCCACCAGACCTGACATCGCTCATACCCATGTTCTCCAAAGCTCGCTTTTATCGAGTCTTGAAGTCGATCTACAAACAGGAGCGGCAATTCGCCGAATTACTGAAGACTTGCTTTGAAGACTATGAGAATCAGAATGCGATCTTTGATTGTATTAGTGACTGTCTCAGACCCAGCGCTGGCCTGAGTGAGAAGCAGATTACTGATTTCCGTGATGTGATCGTTGAGCATGCATATGATCTTGTTGCGGCCAACGTCCAGAGAGCAGCTTCCATAGTCGATACATACGCTCAAGATCTCCACGGCGTTCTGCTAGATGTACTCGGTGACGATGAAGGCGCCCGATTCCAGTATCTACAGACAGTACTCGAACCATCTACGCCAAAAACAGAGGCCGAACAACCGGCCGGTCATCGGCAAGACTTCATAGAGCAATATGTAAGACTTATGTGCGAATTCAATCGGTCACATGTCAGCAAATATGTTGAACAGCTCCAGACCGGTGATCTACGACTAGTGGAAGTCCTACCGGCCCTCGAGGATAGCGGCGTCATTGACGCGGCTGTGGTACTCATGGCACGAGAGGGCAAAGTCCGGGAGGCTATTGATCGTCTGACGCATCATCTCATCGCTTTGGAGTCCGCTTTACTCGGCTTAATAGACGGAGTCAATGACAGTCCAGATATAGACGACATTTCTGAGAGTGGACGAGATCTGATAGCCTCTGTACAAAAGTATGCTCGGGTCGGTGTATGGCTCTGCCAAGGACAGACCAAAGTTGCCCAAAAAAGTAAACCGGCTCTATCACGCGCAAAGAGTACTAAATCTCTGCATGACTCGTTATCTCCAGATGAAGAACTATGGCTAGATCTCATCGACGCTGTTGTTGCGGTTACGAAAGACGTCACTGAAATTCTAGAAAGGCAAGATCGTGCAGCAGGAATCGATGAAACCGATGATTCACAGCAGGAATCTAGTCTCGTACATTTCGATTCCACAAAGATGATAACGGATTTGCGCACAACCGTCCAAGAAACCTTTACAGCTCTTCTCGCTACAACCAGCGCTCCTCACAATGCAGATGCTCGCCGTACGGACGTGTCCTTCCTGCGCATCCTGCGCGCATTCCTTGACCGAGCATCACTCTCATCCCCATCCTTGTCCAATCTACGAGCAGTGCTAGGCGCCATCTTCTCCGCGTACTCTTATGAGGAATCTTTGCTCTCATTGGCGAACCGTCTTCTGGACAAAGACCTCTTTGTACATGTCACCGAAGCAGATACTCTGAGGAGAAGGGGCTGGAGGCCTTTGGGCCAAGTGTGCGAAGGCTGCGGTAAGAGGGTATGGGGTCCTGGTGCTGGGGGCTATATTTGGAATGCTTGGCAACGAAGCAACGAAGAGAGAGAGGCAGCACAGCAAATGAAAATCGGAAACGGGCCTCCGAGTACTGCACCAAGAGATGAAAGTGGCAAAGGGAAAGGTGTTACGAGGAATGATGGGAAAATGGCAACCTCGGAGTCCGCAGCTGAAGACGGAATTGAGGCAGGGAAGGATGAAAACGGGGCCGTCTTTATCTTCGCATGCAGACACATGTTCCATCGTGCCTGTCTGCTGAAGATGCTAGACCGGGGGACTACGGACGATGGGCAGACGGAAGGGCTTGGCACAGAGCCTGTGTGTCCGTTGGAAACGTGAGCGTTGGTGCTGATTCTTATTGTATGATACTTTGCTCGTGTTGGATCACTGTACACATTCTGCCATTTATGTTGCACGCGCTTCGTGTGGGGATCGCGAGTCATGCCGCTTGCGGGATGCTCTTGATACTATGTCTCTCTGCCTACCAACCCCCTGAGCAATTTACTGTGGAATACGATGGCATTAGGGAGGTAGACATGTTGTATTGATACATGATGCTTGGCCTGCAAGACCGATCCCGGAGTCTGCGGGCACGATCGGTGCCACCTTGTGTAACAGATCTACGCGAGACGAGATCGCATTGTGGATTTGTGGCTCTGGCTTTAAGTTACCGTCCTGTAGCATCGGAGCGCCTGCCAATGACCTAGCAACGCGGACTCAGATCCCACAACCCCAACAATCTACACTAACCCACATCACCACATCCTAAGCCATCGCAGGACGCTCCCTCGTAACTGTCAAAAGCTCAGATGCCAACGTTGATACAAGGTAGCCCTTTCATCGCGAAACCTTTCGGGGTTTCGGGCCTGAGGCGTAGGTAAGGTAGGTTTTCCAACACCCCCACGCCTAACCCGAAAACCACGACGGGGATCCCCGGGCACCGCTGCTCCGCGCAGATTCATCAGCCCAAGCTCAAGAGCAGATGCTCCTCATGGAATATGATGGAGTCCTTTGTCGATGGTATCGATTGTCCGGTGATGTTATCTCGACTCGTTGCGCAATGATCGAATTTTATCTTCTCCTGTGCGGAGCTCTGCTCACGTCTGCGCTTACGCTATTTCTAAGCTTGCCGCTACGGGCATCCTTGAGCTTATCCCTAAGCTTATTCGCAAGCTTATCCCTAAATGCGTTGGCGGCTTCTCCCATGTTACCCTTACGCCTCCTCCAGACAATCGCAGACCTCTAGCCTGTGTTTGAGGATCGATCTTGACTATCGTATGGATACGTGCCACATCGATGATGATGTCTCATCGTATCAATTTGCGGGACCTTGGACAAGTAGAGGCAAGGTTGCGAGATCCGAAACTCCCAAGAAGCTCTTGGAGAAGGGGGCTTGTATCCTGAGACGGGTAGCAATTCCAGTCTCTGTTTGAGATGAAGCATTTTGGAAATGCGCCCTTCGATGGGGACAATCCACTGTGTCAACCATCGGGACCTTGGACAAGTCAAGGTAAAGTTGCGAGATGCGAAGTACTGGGGAGTATGTTACAACTCAGAAAACCCATTGTATCACGAGGTAGTTGGTCTCGTACTTGTTTGAGCCACCTGGAAGCGTTGTTGGCGGTACCATAAAGCTGCTCGCGGAGCCGCTTGTTTTGCTCGAGCAAGCCAGTACCGCGATCAGAATCTTCAAGCTTTGCCTGTGATCTTTCTGTTGCTTGTCGCCATTGCTACGAGTCATCAAGAAAGTTGTGCGGTCTATCAAGAACGATCACACATTTCACCGCCATCATGATGAGACTCTTACTCCTCTCTTCGCTACTCCCTTCTGCTCTAACCGCTGTTCTGCCGGCAGAGTGAGTACCCTCTCAGACAACAAGAACGCGTTCCGCATCACCTTACTGACGGTTGAAAGACGCGACACGGCTACCTTCGGAATCGAAGAGCGCGATCTCGACAAGCGCGTCGCTGCGTATTCCACTCAGGTATCCATGGCGAAAATGAGGATCAGCTACGGAAATGTCAAACCGGCAGATGTCTTGGCGCACCTCAATTCGGTCTGTACCGATCAGCTCACAGGTTGTAATTACGAAAACACCGATCCTCTCACTATCGACTCGGAGATGTACGTGAGTAAGACACAGATGCCTGTACAGGGGCACTTGACCCTCAATCCAAAAGGCGTCTTCGCTCAGGGCAATGGCTCTGCATTCGTCGACTGTATCACCAAGACTGCACCATATGGCACGCAGGTGAGTCATTCTCAAGGATTGTATTTATTCCCATCTTGTATGCCATCTCGTATGGCAGCGCAGGTCATTGTACACTGGCCCCAAACCTCCTACCGTGACCATACATCCACCCCATGTCTGTTTGAAAACGGTTGGTTGAGTATTGACGCTGACACCTTGAACATCGACAGTGCGAGACAAAGTCATGGAACCAAATCAATCCGAACCCAAAGACCCCAACGCCCAAAAACTCCGTGGGCACCGCATCCTTCTGCACCATGAGCAACTTCATCGAATGTGCCAGGATAGACAAGGATAGCGGCGACCCCCAAGGCAGCCTGCAGGTCGGCGTTTCCTTTACAGCCGATCCGGGATCGTCGTTTGATTTCTGCAGTCTCCTTGGCTTGGCTGGGAGTCTTAGCGGTGTCCTTGGGCCCTTCTTCGGTGTCGCTAGCTTCGCGTGCAGCACCGCGACTGGGAAATGATTGTCAATGCAATGTTCCATACATTGACATGCGCAACTGAGGGAACGGGAGAGAGCAAAGGTGGAGGTATGAAGGCTAGTCTAGTTGAACTGGCATGATCATGTTTTTATGGGACCTTAAAACGTATTGTTGATGTCGGTATTCTTGTATATACGAGTGCCTGTGAAGAAATCATACCGAAAAACCTAGCCTGGTGTTGCACATCGATGATTCGTTAACCCGGTTGAGATCCTATTACATGCACCTATGATTTTATCCTCAGGATCATCCACCATCACGTCCGTACATCCCAGCCACGACCGTCGAATAACAAACGTGCAATCCAATCGCCCTTTTAAAAAAAGGGCAAGCGAACCCATCACTCCACCGAGGCCCAAACAAGCCCCTCGAGCTCGTAAACAGCAAGCTCGTCACAGGAGCCGTAGCAGAGATTTCAGCCGCGGCGTTTCAGACAGCAACGGCAAGCCTACCTACCCAAGGGTCGATGATCTGGATCAGCGTCCGTTGTCGCAGCAGTCTTGGGCCCTAGAATAAGTGTAGGTAGCGACTGTGTTGGGGAATCCCTAGGCGAGGGCCACGAGAGCCACTAGCCAACCGCTCATCCGTCAAGTAGGCAGAATGAAAGATCCAACGCCAACAGCGCCATGCTTTGGGTGCGATTGGCAACCGCTGTCGATGACCTTTGTTCTCCTCTAAACTGTGAGAGTCGAGTCCGCGGTCTCAAAGACGAGGCTGTCTTTCACGCCGTCTTGAAGTCCGAGGATGCCTCGTGTGGGAAACCAAAGTCCATCTTGGGGACGATTCTTGACTTGATGTCGCTGATCTATGTATAGGTGAATCGAGGACAATGTTGGAGGGGTGTACATGCGTATGCCGCGGCTGCCAACTTGGTCAGTGCAAGTGGGTCAAATGCTAGAATGCTCGCGTCGGCAAATGTGTCGATACGATACGGAGGTAACATACTCTACTTTACTGTACTAGAAAAGAAAAGAAAGGGATTGTTGCGAATTTACCCCTAATTGTTTTCAAATTTAGCGTATTCATAAACGTCTGGAATGCTTGGCATTGCGCAAGATCGTATACCACACCTAAATTTGTACTGTAAAGTAGATAGCCAGCAATATTTATTAACTATTATTATTATTTTAAAGCTATATATACTTTAGTCTGACCCTCGGGCGTAATATTAAAGAAATAAGACTATATTAATATCTTAATAGACTTCTTTATCTCTTCGTTACTATACCTCCTTCTATTAGTACTCGTTAAAAAAATATAATAGAGTATCTTTTTTATTTTAGCTAAAAACCCTTTATAGTAGCTAATAAGATACGCTATAATTAATCTACTATATATAATTAAAGTTAGCGCCTTTAAATATATCGAATTATAGGCTCTTTATCTTATATATAGTCTAATAGCCGCTCTTATCGAGTTATTACTATTATAAAGAAGGCTATTCTAAAGTATTAAGATTATAGATTATAGATTTATTAAGATAAATTAGCTATATTTTTAAAGAAAGAGTAAGAAATTTTAGTTAGTTAACTAATAATTTACTATCTATTAAAGAAGACTAGAATTAGTCGTAAAAAGAGTTAAAAAATAGATAATATATAGAGTCTAGAACTACGTACTAACTAATAAGTATTTATACTTAATATAATAGCGGAGTAGTTAGTCTTTCTAGATAAATTAATCTTTAAATAGTAGACTAGCTAATAATATATAGTATATATACTTATTAATTAATCTACTAGATAGTATAATAACTTAATAAAAGATCTTATCTAGAGTATTTTTTTAGTATATATAGTTAATAGCTATCTTCTATATATTATAATTTAGAAGAGATATTTTAATTAAGAGGTCTTTCTAAACTAGATTTAAAATGACTTATTATCTTACTATAATCTATATCCTAGATTAAAGAGCATTATATATTTAGATAATATTAGTATATATTTAGATTCTTATATTAAATAGATAATTAAGAAGACTAGTCTTATTATTAAGTTTCTATTTTTTTACTCGCTAGACTATAGTTCTATTAAGCTATTATTTAGTATTCTAAAGATCTAAATAAGATATTATTAGCGATATTTATAATCTATCTTTTAAGATAACTTTAAAGGTCTTCTATAATATATAATTAACTATAGTAAGTATAATTAGTATACTAAATAGTACTTTAAGTATATAAGTAAAGAATATATCTTTAAGAATAATTATAAGGTCTTTAAATAAGATCTTAAGATCTAATTACTAAAAGAGATCTAATAAATAGAAGAATATAAATTTAAGAAGCTATAATAGAGCGAATTTTATATAGAGCTAGACTTAACTTAATAAAATCTTTATAAATTTAATAAAAAGATCGAATAAATATTAAATAAATATTTATAAGAGTCTATTATAGAGAAGTAGCTTTAAGATATATTTTAAGTAATAGCTAGCTTTAGATTTATAGACTTATTTATATATAATTATTTTTTCTTAATTTATAATCTCTTTTTATATAAATCTATTTTCTAAACTAGCTAGATTTCTAACTAGTAGATATTTATTATAATAAACGTTTTTAAAGGCGTAAAAGTTCTCTTTTGTAACGGATCCAGCCTTCTACCTAGATCTCGATACGTCTGTTATTAGATTAGGCCCAGCCCTACCGAGACTAGCTCTATAGACTAGCGTACTAAGACCTAGAGTTCTACGTAATTCTTAAATACTATATAATTTTTAATATTCTATATAGTTAGAATTCTATTTATATATAGTTATAAATATTACTCTTAATCTAAATCTATAATTATAATATAATTCTAACTATTCTTTAAGATAATAGTAATAAGTAAGCTAATTATTAAGTTAATTACGAACCGTACGTAATTATTATGCGCTATAGAACTAAATTTATACGCTATACGCTATCGATATAATATAAATATCTTAGACTTATTGAAATAGAACTATTAAAAGAAAACTCTATATACTAATTAAACTTAATATAAATAAGATAGTAGAAGTAGAGAAAGAATAAGTTATCTTTTTCTTTTTAATTACTTAGTTTAAAGATAGAATCTTATATATAGACTTATCTCTTACTCTGTTAAAGAAATTCTCTTCTCTAGAAGAAAATACTTAGAGCTAGATTATATAAAGAGAAGATAATATTATAAAAGAAGAAGAAGATTATAAAGAAGAAGAAAGTTTCTTTAAAAAAAAAAAAAGAATTATATAAATCGCGAAGATTTATAATTAAACTAGAAGAATATAAAGATAAATTTATTCTTTTAAAACTAGAATTAGAAGATAATATATAAGACTTCTTTAAGAAGATATAGATACTAAAGATATTTATTCTTAATATTATAGAATATACTATTAAGTAATATAATACTATTTATATAATAATTACGAGTATCGTAGCGTATTAAGAGTAGATTATAGATCTTACTAAATAAGTCTACTTTATTAAAACGCGTAACGTCGCTCTAATATAATAAGTATTTAAAAACTCCGAATTAGCGAAATCTTAATAGAAAGAAATAAAAAGACTTAGACTACTATAAGACTAATATTATAATAAGTTCGATAATTACGCTGAGGAAATCTTATTACTTAGAGACTAAGTTTAGATATAAGTATAGATTATATAAAAACAGAATAATAAAGCTAATAATAATATTAAACTAGTAAATTTAAATACGGAAAATTATAAATCTATTAGATATAAGAGTTATCTTAATATTTCTATATCTATTTAGAGATTTAATAGAATAAATTTAAGTAAAGAAAGAAGACTTATTATTATTATAAGTATAGTAAAATTTAACGCTAAAGACTATTTTATTAATTATTATTATACTTCTACTATATCGATTAAATCTGAACTTAAGTCTAATAATAAATACTCTAACGTAGAAAATTTTAAAGATATTAAAAAAAGTAGAGTATAAGAAGTTTAAAAAGTATATCTTTAATTAAAGTTTTAAAATAGTTAAGAGTTATTTAAGAATAAGTAAAGTAAAATTAATTATATTTATAATTATTATAAGAAGATCGCTTTCGATATTATTAAAGCTAAGTTAAATATTAATATAATAGATCGATATAATACGGTTAAAGAAATAATTTATAAGCTTAACTAGATATTCGAAGAAGTAGATAAAGAGATATAAGTAGAAGTAAAACTCTAGAATCTAAAGTTTAATATAGATATATAAGATTTTAAGAAGATATTCTTATTATTCTTTATAAGGTTTATTACCGTTATCGCTTCTTTTAGTCTTATAAAAAATTAGAAGAAAACTTACTTAAGACGCTTAATAATTTAGCGTCTCTATAGTAGAATTATAAATAATTATATTATATTTTAGATCTTTATCGCGTTAATAGTTAGACTTCGCCAGCTTAATACGAAGCTACGGCTTAATAATAAGATTAACTTAAATAAATAAGAAGAAAAAGAAAATAATAAGTTAAAATAAAGTAAGAAAAAAGATAATTTTAATTTTAACTCTAACTTTAACTTTAAAAGTAAGAAAAAAGATAATTTTAATTTTAACTCTAACTTTAACTTTAACTTTAACTTAAGAGGGAAAAAAGCTTTTTAAGAAAGTAGACTAGCTAATACTAAAACTTATTTAATATACTTAAATATTCCTCTATCTAAGAACTTATAATAAGTTCTTAAGAGATAAGAGTATTATTTTTAATATATAGAAAAGGGTTATTACTACTATAATAATAATATACTCGTCGCCTATAAGGCTGCAGAATAACTTATAAAAGATTAAATTACTCTTAAAATAATAATATTTAGAGTTAAAATATTTAAACTTAATAGTAATATCTTCCGCGTTATAGAATTACTTAACTCGAGAAATTAGTACTCCTTAAAAAAGTCGTATTTAGAGAGATATAAGAATAAGTATATATAAAGATTAAAGAATTAAAAGAAATAAATAATTAAGATTTCGCTATTATTATACTATTCTTATATAATTTAAATAGAGAATTAAAGTAGAGAAGATAGCTAGACTTTAAAGAATAGACTTATATACTTTTAGAATCTATTAAAGCTAACTATTTTATAGATATAGAAGCGTTAGCTAAGATTTTTATAAATACTAACTATATAAAGTAATATAAGCTATCTATAATAAAGCTAATTAAGTCTTATTAATTAAGATTAGCGGATAATAAGTTAGTATTAAATATTACTTATACTATCTAACTGAGACTAGTATTAAGAAGTTACGTTAATAAGTTATAATATCTTATTATAATACTTAGTAAATTTAATATTATTTTTAAAATATTATAGTTAAAGTAATATAATTTATAGTCTTTCTTTAAGAATAGAATCTTAATATTTAATTTTAATTACTATATAAGTAATTATCTTACTTAATATTAATTAATAATAATATATAGTAATACTTTCTCGAAGGTAATTAAATAATTTTTTTATAATATCGCTAAGGTTTTAGCCTATACTTTTATAAAACTCTTTAAGAAAGAAGAAAATCAGATATTAGCTATATAGTTAAAAGACTTTAAATAATTAAATATTTTAGAGAACTCTAAATAGATACTAGGTTTTACTATTAATATCGCGATAATTATTTTAAAAGATTACGAAAAGTTCTTTAAAAAGATAAAAAAGAATCTTATTACTTTAAATTAATTAAGATAGAAAGTATTAAAAGTCTATTATAAATAGCTTAAAATATAAAATTTAATAGAGATAAATAAACTTTCTCTATACTATCTCTCTAATTACTTAATTATTCTATAATTAGAAACTATACCGCTAGCGAAAAGAGCCTATAGAATATTACGCGAATAAATAATTATAGTAAAAGAATATATTAATAAGATACTAGAAAAGAGCTATATTTAATAGAATATATTCTCTTATACTACGTCGATACTAATTATAAAGAAATTTAATAGAGAATTATATATCTATATTAATTATTACGCGCTTAATACTATAATTATTTAAAATTAAAATATTTTTTCTCTTATATAAGAAACGCTCTCTAGGCTCTATTAAGCGAAATAATATATTAAATTTAATATTATCGCTATATTTAATAAGATAAGAATTAGAGAAGAGAATAAAGAGAAGATTGTATTCTTAATAAAATATAATCTCTTTAAATATATAGTAATATTATTTAGTCTTTATAATATACTAAGTATATTTTAAGCCTTTATTAATAATATATTAAGAGAATATTTAAATATATTCTACTTAGTATATCTCGATAATATACTTATCTATAATAATATAAAGGAGAATTATATTAAATATATAGAACGAGTTCTTAAGAAATTATAATAAGCTGAGTTATATCTAGATATTAATAAGTATAATTTTTATACTAAAGAGATTAAATATCTCGGCCTAATTATTATAACTAAAGAACTTAAAATAGATTTAAAGAAAATTAAAACTATTAAATACTAAAAGACTTCTAAATATATAAAGAATATTTAAGTCTTTCTAGAATTTACTAACTTCTATAAAAGATTTATTTATAAGTATTTTAAATTATTCTTTTTATTAATAAATCTTATAAAGAAAGAAGAGTAAATAAATTTTATATTTTTATAAACTCTTAATAGCTCTAAATAAAAGGCGTTTAATATTATAAAGACTATATTTATAGTTATAAATATACTAATCTACTTTAATTCTAATAAAGAAACTTAGCTAAAAATCGACGCCTTAGACTATATTATAATAATAGTTCTATTATAGAAGAGTAATAATAAGATCCTATACTCTATAGTATTTATATTAAAAAAGATAAGCCCTTAGAAATATAATTATAAAATTTATAATAAGGAACTTCTTATAATCGTACGTATATTTAAAAAATAGTATCTCGAGCTAGTAGAAACTTCTATTAAGAACTCTATTAAGATTCTTATTAATTATAAGAATTTGAAATATTTTATAATAATAAAATAGCTAAATAGGCGTTAAGCTCGCTAAACTAAGTTTCTAGCTAAATTTAATTTTCTTATAATCTATAGATTAGAGAAATAGAATATAAAATCTAATAGTCTTATCTATTATTAAAAAGATCTATCTAAAGATAATAACGATAATTGTTATTAATACTAATATTAGATACTACTTAAGAGTAGAAACCTTAATAAAAAAGTTTAATAAATCCTTTATTTAATACCTTTATTTTTTAATAAAGTTTCTATAAATATTACTTATATAGCTACTATAATCTATAACCTAAGTAAGAGAAACGCTAAGAAAGAGAAGTTAATAGAAGAATCTTTTTTTAATATTTTAAAATTATCTACTAAGAAGCTAATAGAAGAATTAATAGTTAGCTTAATAATTATAGAAGAAATAATATAGTAGATAAATAATATCTATAAAAGTAATAAATTAGTATAGTAAATTATACTAGCTAAAATAAAGAAAGAGTAAAGAATCTCTTAAAATCTAATTAAAAATAGTTTAAAACTAGAGCTAAGAGATTATAAAATTCGGAATAATATACTATATATATAAAAACGCCTTTATATACCTTATCGACTCGAACTTCGAATTAAGATTATTAGATTAATATATAATATATTATTATTCGAATACGTAGAATAAATATCTACTTATAATTATATAAGTATATATTATTACTAGTTACGAATAATAAGTAATATTGCGTAGTATATTAAGAATTATAATATCTATTAAAGATTAAAGAGCTATTATAATAATAAATAGAGCTTACTAAAGTTCCTTTTAGTACTAAAAAGATACTAGTAAGATATTTCTATTAATTTTATTACTTCTCTATCTATTTATCGGCGTTATAGAAGGAACTATTAATATATTATAATAATAGTAAATCGTTTATTTAAAAAGAAAAAGTTTATTTCTCTTAACTTACTTAATATTAAGACTATTATTTAAGCGTTTATTAAATAGATCTAAAGGGAGGAAGAGTATTTATTAACTATTATATTTAATTAGAAAATATAGTTTACTATCTTATTTTAGTAATAACTTTATATAAGAATTAGAATAAAATCTAAGCTTTCTATAGTATTCTACTCTAAAACTAATAAATAGACTAAAAATATTAACTCTATATTAAAGTAATACCTTCGTATATATATTAACTATAATTAGAACGACTAGATTAACTTCTTAGCTATTATAAAATTTAAAGCTAACTTTAATTATAGCGCTTCTTTAAGGATAGTATCTTTTATAACTATTAAAGATTATTTATTTAGATTAGAACTTAAATCTTCTACTTTATAAAATTTAAATACTATATAATAGACGAAGCGAGAAGTTATCGCTATAGACTAGTTTATTATTAAGATTAAATAATTATATATATACTTATATAAGAAACTCCGCTAGATATAAGAAATATAAGAGGAAAAGACTAATTAATATTAACTTCTAATATCTAAATTTCGATAGAGAGATCTAGTTATACTTAATAATAGAAATATTAAAATTATAAGACTAAATAAATCTTTAGACTATAAGAATATAAAATTTTATAAAATTACTTAAGTAATTAATAATTACGCCTATAAATTAAGTTTATTAATATTAATAAATAACGTCTTTTTAGTATTCTACTTTTAGCTATTATATTATATTAAGACTAATTCTCTTCTAGGCTAATAGAGATAGTCGTCTCCGTCTATTTATATTAATAATAAAGGTATATATTATAAAGTTAATAAAATTACTAACTTTAAAATTAATAATCGATATAAGAATAAATTTATAGGCGAGAAAGACTATCTAATATATCGATTTAAATATATTAATAATAATAAACTTCTTAATTAATAATCTTATATAGATATTACGAGTTACTCTAATCTTATTATCGACTTCTATAATAAATATTTAAAGAAGATCGAATCTTACTTAACTTTTAAGATACTAAAAGATTAAGAATCTTTACTAATATCTTTATTACTATATTATATATAAATTAAAGAAGGATTAGACTCTTAATAATATACTAAATTATTATAACTAAGAAGATCGTCTCGTAAAGGATAAGAATATCGCTACGTTATCGTATATATATATAAATAGTAAGCGATAGAATAATAAGTTAATAGAAAAAGTATCTATTTTTATAATTTTTTCTTTCTTTTTCTTAACCTAGAAAAGCCGATTTTTTAAAGAAGAAAGTAGTATAATAGATCTAGTCTTCTATCTAAATCTTAATATATTTATTATTAGATTAGATCTAGCTCTACTAAGACTAGCTCTATAGACTAGCGTATTAAGATTTAGAGTTCTATATAATTCTTAAATACTATATAATTTCTAATATTCTATATAGTTAGAATTCTATTTATATATAGCTATAAATATTACTCTTAATTTAAATCTATAATCGTAATATCTTTAAATCTAGTTATTAATTTATTTAATAGCTCTAATTTAATAATCCTTCTATAGATTATAGAAGACGTATTATTTATTATCTTAAATTAATTAATACTCTATATCTAACTATTTATTATCGCTTTTATAATAGCTAGTTATTACTTTCTTTACTTACTCTTAGCTCTATATATCTTTTAATTCTAGAAGTTATTTATAATCTATTTCTTCTTATTATAATTCTCTACGATAGAACTTAAGATCGATATTATTAAAAATACTTTAGAAAAAGCTAGTAACTCTTATAAAAATAAGCTAGCTAGCTAGTTTTATAACCGGTAATAAGAGTTAAGCTAAAATTAATACTGCTGCTAAGAATAACTATAATATAACTATTACGAAGCACTATAAAGAGACTACTAAAAATCGAAAAAAGGCTATATAGAAGAATAGCTATAAAGATAAAAATAAGTTAAATTATATATATATTACGATATATAAGGCTATATCGTATACTACTACTAAAATAGTTAATTATTTAACTTAGAAATTAAGCTAGTAATATTTTTAATTATCTTTATTTTAACTAACTACTTCTATAGATTAAGAAGTTAATTAAGAACGTTCTTTTTTTTATTATATTTTTATTTAGCTAAAGAATACTTATAGCTAATATCTACGAGTTCTCACTTAGATATTAAATAATAATATATTAATATAGATAGCTAACTTATAGATACTTTATTTTATTTATAATAAATAGTAGTAATCTAGGCCTTTATATTAATAGATTTAAGAATATAGTAGTTATTACTAAATAGTAATATAAAGTAGAAACTAGTCTTATTTATATATTATCTATTTAAGTACCTCTATCTATTAATTAGCTTATAATTATAAATATTAATAGTCTTATTTCTATTTATCTATTTTACTATAGTCTTCTCTTACTATATTATTCTTATATATCGATAAGAGAGCGATTTTAATAGTAAGTTAATAATATTAGCAGCTTACTTTACTAGGCCAGTAATAATATTAATAATAATAACCTAAATATTTATAGTCTATTAAAATCTTTATTACTAATTTTTAAGTTTATTCTTAATTATAGAAGTTTATTATTTAGATAAAAAATTATTTAGAATTATTAACTCTAATCTAGCTCTAGATCTATTAAATTAAATAATTATATAATATAAATATAATTCTTTATTTATTCTATACTTATTTATAGCTATAAAGATCTAATTATTAAGTAGTTCTATATTAAAACTTCTATATAAATAGTCTAAAGTAATACGCTTTTTCTATTAAGTCTTTTTAGTCTCTTCTTATCTGCGTTCTTTTAAAATAGTCTTTATTCTATAGAGAAATAGAAGATCTTAATTAATCTTATAATTTTTCTTTTTATAATAATTAATTTTATTATTAGAATTTTTAAGATCTAATAAGTTTAGCTTAGATAAATTCTTAAATAAAGATTATTATATAGTTATCTTTTACTTCTTCTCTTTTTAAATTTAGTATTTTTATATCTTTTTTATAACTATATTATAGGCCTAGTTCTATATTATTTAAGTATATATATCTAATAAAAAACCCTATCTTAAACGTATTAGTTTAAGTAACTTAAATATAACTCGTTTATTCTTATATATAGTCTTAATACTTTTTTAAATAATCTTATTTATTATCTTTCTCGTATTAGTATTAGTAGTCTTTTAAGTCTTAGTTAGTACTTCTTCTTTTTTATATTTAACTTAAGTATTCTATATAACTATAGTCGGTACTTTATCTATTTAATAATCGTATTAATTATTAGTCTTTTAAATCTTCTTTTAGAACTTCTTTTTACGTTACTCTTAAGTAAGAGTTTATCTATAAGCCTTCTTAGTAGCAGCTAGCTTAATAGATATAGAAATAAATAAAGAATAAAATATACTATAAGTATAGTAGAATAGGAATTATAACTTCGCTACTAGATAAATATTACGCCTGGGGGCTATACTAAGGTGTATATAGCTTTAAATATGATGATTTGCTTGATGTTGGTTGATTGGGGTTGCTTGGGGTTGCTGGCTGTCTACTTTACAGTATAAATTTGGGTGTGGTGTGTGATCTTGCGCAATGCCAAGTATTCCAGACGTTTATGAATACGCTAAATAGCCGAGGTAACTTTTCAGCGCATAGTCAAATTGACAAATTATTCTTCTACTCATATAATTTGAGCTTGATTTTTTAGTTTAAGCTAGTATGTAGAGTCTATATGATTTCTGAAATCACAATTGATTGTGGCTGTAAAGTTATTCAAGAAAATCGATTTTTGGATCTTTAGTTTGGGGAGGAGAGGGGGGGGGGGGGGGTACGGATTTTGTTTTCGCGGC
>JAEUBB010000311.1:0-44196 GCA_018257885.1 Parmelia sp. 050094
CGATCAAAAAACAAACCTCACCCCTCACCTCCACGCTTCCTTCCCCCACCCCCCCCCCAAGCCCACATCATCCACCTTCCCCCTCATCCCTACTCGCAATACTCCAGCACCTCAATGACCCCCGCCCCCCCATTCGCCGCGCACGGAAAGCCCCCAGGCGGCGTCGCCGCCGATTTGCACTTCAACGCCGGATTCCCCCCATCACTCACGCCCGTGGGCAGCGACGTCGGCGAGCAGGGATTGCAGCCCGTGAAGGTGATGTTGGTGTGGCCCAGGATCGTGAGGTCCTGGTCGCAGTACGTGAACTCGCCGTCAAAGTGCTCGCCGAAGACGGTGCCTTGCGTGCAGACGTCGTCGCTGTCGGAGAACCAGGCGATGTAGGCGTCCCTGTCAATTGGTCATCAATCAGTGCTGTGTCAGAGGGAGGTCGAAAAGGTGGTGGGGATGTGAATGCTGGTGCGACGGGGCGATTGGCGCGGCGGGGGGAACATACTGTGCGGAGTTCTCGACGTAGCCGAGGTAGATGGTCTGAAGGCCCATTGTGAGGGGTAGGAGGGAGAGGAGAGAGATGGTGGAGAAATGCATCGTGATGGTGTGTGTGTGTGCTTGTGATGGTATACTGTGTGAAATATGACCGTGATGGATGGCTTGCTCGATGATGTGCTGTTCGATGGGTGTGATGCTTTGCTTTGTCTCTCCCCCAGTCCCATACACAGAACCCTCCCTTATATACATATCCTCTGCTCCCATCCCCTACCCCATATCTATTTACAGTCACCTGTTACACTTTGACCGTAGTCGGGAATCGACCTAGCGCGCTCGCCGAATTGGGCCCGGGGCAAGCCGTTGCCGCGGGTGCAAGGTACTTTGGGTGCTTTATTCGCTCGCTCACAGCCACTGCCCAGCAAACAAATTGAACCGAGTTCTCGAAAGGGGTCTAGGTTGACAATAGTAGTATGTACTGGATATACATACTTACTTTGACAATAAACTTAACCCCTCGTATTGCTGACTGTGCCGCCCAAAAAAAATCCACTCGCCAAATCTTGCCCCTTTCCCGCGCGCACGGAGGTCTGAATATCTGAACAGTGTACCGAGATTTACGCAACGTGGTGACGTCGACCTGAATTACTTTTCAAACACAACACTGTTAGAGAAAATGATACAGGATCGATCCACGACCATACATGAATGCGAAGAAAGGTCTATTCTTTTCTCCTCTTCTCTTTTCTCTCGATATCCTTGACCCCGCCAGCATTGAGCGAGCTGATACCTAGAGTAGTGCGCGCGCGCATGTGGAAATCGTGGCTGGCTGATGGCAATCTCGTATCGCGATGATGCACGATAAAAAATATTGGTACGAGAGAACTTAAAGGTGCAGCTGGTTGTGTGTGCACGGGCGTCGGATGCCCCAAGGGGGAGGCTAGGATTAGGGTTACGGGGTCGAGGATGCAGGCACCAGGCACGCTGGGAGGGGCCTTGGCGCTGGAGTGTGGGGAGAGATTACTTGGGGAAGGGGAGCTAGGTTGAGGTGGGATACTGCACGCGCACAGCGTGGAATGAATGGAATGGGCGGGCAGATGCGTTTTTCTAAGCACGAGGGTCTCCTCGGACGGTGGCTATAATTAATCAGTCGCCTTTTGAATTCTTCTTCCTGGCTGGTATGTATGCCTCGTATACACATACCTGACACTCTTATCCAATAAATAGCTACATACTCGCCAAGCACCCGCCTCGACATACCCATAAGAGCTTAGCGAGATAAGTACCTCAATTGATGGAATGCTTCTACCCTACGCTAGCGAAACCTTACTTTACGATTCGACGATCTCGGGCTAAAACGTGCTGGGGGCGCAGGCTGCCTGGTGGTGAAAAGCTTGCGAATGAGCCTCTAGGATTCGAAGGAACGTGTTTTGATATTTTGACTGGTTCGTAGGGGCAGCCTTTGTGTTTATCGAAATACAAGCAGTCGTTGAAACACCTAGCGGAGATTGAAGTCCAAAATACCTAGACCGGGTCTCAGCCTCCCAGCTAAGATTTACACACTCTCACACAAAAGATTCTGCAGAAGATTTTCGAGCTCCATCCTGGTTGGTCTGGAGAAAGTCAGCGTCGACCGATTCCTGATTCCGCAAACATGGCGTAGTTTACCTTGTCCGATGAAATATCATGCGTGACAAGAATCCCCGGTCCCTGCAACGGTAATTCCATGTCTCGGGATCCATCCAAGCTACCCGCGTACGGAGAATGGCGGATATATGTCCGAGCGCCAGTGTGCGCTGGTGCTGGGGCTGCGGGCAGCTCGTCTCGGCGTCTCACAATCTTGCTCCAAACAGATCGGGAACTAGAGGAACGATAGGCCGGCGATTGCTGTTTCGACGCCCGGTGAGCAACGAAAAGTGCGCGGAATGCAGTAATGGAGACCACGATGATCGCGACAGCGGCTTCGGCTTGGAGCCAAAATATCGCCCAGGCGGAGTCGACTTGGCCGTGGTTGATGTTTCCTCCGGCAACTTTGACCACCGCCGTGATTGCAGTGAAGATACTGAGGCATAGGATCCCCCAAAGCGCCAGCTTCCGACGGATGGAGATTTTGACATTCCATAGTAAGACCACTGGGATGGATATGACTGTGGCTTTCAGTATGCTGGGTAATCCGGATTGCGAAGAATGAGACCTACGCAAGGCATCCGTGACAATGTCCAAGGATGCTGATGCTCTGAGAATCCCGTTTTGCCTAGAAAGAGCCGCGGGAGTCACGCACTCAACTGTACAGAGATCCTGTTAATACCAAATATTCGGAATTTTGATTGGAGGCAATACCAACCGAAGATCCTTTCATTAAAGTATGAACATGCGATAAAATTGGAGAACATCAGAATAGCCGCGGTAGGAATGAGAATGACTAAAATACACCACCACCAGACCAACATTTTCTTCTGTTGTCTCAAGAGATCTCGGAAAAAGAACAGAAAGGAAAACTTGACACTAGCGATCGTAGTTCCCAGCAGCGTCGTGGCCGTATCTTGTAGTTTCTCGCTATGAATGAGCTGGGAAACCAGGTCTGCCGGGGCAGGGCGTAGGCCAGCCTCTACATCTTCCTGCAGATAGATGTAAGGTAAATCGAAGTATAGCACAATGGTTCCAGTGACAAAGGTGATGAAGGCGAGGAAAAAGAAGCCATCGTCAACGGCAACGCGGCGCAGTCTGTGGAAGCGAGCCAATATACGGCCTCCTGCTACCACTGCAGCGATGCCCAAGAGCAAGCCAGCCGAAACCTGTTATTGCATGAGGTTTGTTGAAACGTATTGAGGATGCGAACAAAGACTGACCTGGAATGCTTTTTGGCTGATCTTCGGAGGCTTACTCAGCTGCGAAGAGCTGCTGGACATTTTGGCTGTCAGGCACGTGAATAACGCGCAAAAACTCGTAGCTAATTTCCAGGGAGAGATAAAGGTACTCCAGTTGCGAGGGATAGCAATTATAATAGTTGCGGTGATCTAATGATACAGGATGATAATCCTTGTGGACCGAACATTATATTTTGGGGTGCCTGGCCTGAAACCTGACTCAGAAGACTGCAGGTGGCGTAGTGCCCAGCTTCATGCGAGAAGTACTCTTCCCTCCCTGACCCTCCATTCAATTCTCAACATAATTTTGTATGCAGCGAGTGCATTGAAACGTTACGCGGAGCCAGTCCTACGCCGTCTCTTCATATGCGCGCCACAGAGCTTCTTAGAAGAAGAAGAAGCAGCGAAAACAAAGACAAAAGAAAGAACGGTGTAGAGCGAATTGATTTGAAAGGCCGTCAGGCCATGAGTGGGGCATTGGATTAACCAGCCAAGACATGGGAACGATCGGCAGTCGGCACCGAGATGAAGATGCAAGGTCATCTCTAGTTGCGGAGGAGTTCGGGGTAGATGCGGCACAGCCAATAAAAAGATCTCATATCCAGCAAAGATTATCACATGACAAGTCTGCAGGAAAGGCGAATTACCATGTTGGGATGTTCCGACGGAATCCTCAGGAATGCAAAAGGGAAGCGAGGTTGGTTTTGGGAGACGATGGATGTTCTAGTACAAGATAGCATGTGCAACAAGTAGTCATTCTCAATCTTGACGAAATTGATATTGACATTGATATTGATATTGGTGTTGGTGTCGATGGCGATAATGATAGGTATGCATTATTCATCCATGTGGGGGGTTGATTATTCGTAGAGGACCGACTTGAAACGCTGAAACACGTCAGCTGCATAATATCGACGTCATCTTATGCACCCGTACTTGTACATATTCCCTCAGCCTTACACTACCACTCATGCACTCTGTACAGGCAGCTACCTTAGCGAGCTTACCTAAGCCGAGTCAACAGTTCAAGTTGCCTCCTCTACTCTACTCTCCCGCCTTGTATATCCAGCATTCTAGTTCATTATGAATTTCATCTTTGTGCTCACCAGCATCATCCTCGCCCTTTTGTCCTGGACTTTCTTCTCCATCATCTCCAACTATAACACAGCGCGGAAAATCGCCTTACCCATCATCATCAGCCCCGTGTCACCTCTGAATCCGCTATGGATACTAACATACAGAGCCTTTCCCTTCATACTCTCCCTCAAGCATCTGCCCTTCGGCTTTGGGACGTGGGCGAGATGCACGTACATGGGCTGGCCTTTTCATGACAAGCATGCTTTACATGATGAGCTTGGCCCGCTTTTCATTGTTGTCACCCCGAGTGGAAACGAAGTCAGTGTCGCGGATCCTCAAGCCACGCACACCATTCTTTCACGTCGGAAAGAGTTCATCAAACCGGCTGTCATGTATGGTAGGGAAATCGATCAAAGCTGTTATCATGGTTTCACCTACTGATGGAGATGCAGAACAGCTCAATGTCTTTGGTCGCAATCTGAACACTGTAGTTCCCTCTTTGGGATTTGGTGTAACTGCATCTATAGCTAATAGTGACTGCAGGTTGAGGGCGAAGACTGGCAGCGTCAAAGGCGGCTCACGGCCCCGAATTTCAACGAGAGAACAAGCTCGTTGGTATGGAAGGAAGCTCTGAGGCAAGCACATGACATGGCCCAGTCCTGGGTAGGACAAGGAGCAGAAGGTACAAGGGAGACAGTGGCAGATACCGCCACGCTAGCACTACACGTACTAACCTGCGTTGGATTCGGTCTCTCTTATTCTTTCCACCATGGAGTCCGTGACTTGTCTGATGGACATAGCATGACCTACCGTGACGCTCTTTCTCTGTGTCTACGGAATATTATCACTTTCGCCATAATTCCCAAAAAAGCTCTTTCCTTGTCGTTTCTTCCTAAGAAGTTGCGGAGTCTCGGTGTCGCGACCCAGGAGTTCCAAAAATATATGGAAGAGATGCTGACGCATGAACGCAACATGGCGGCAAAACGCGAGCATGGGACTGGCAATTTGATGGGCTCACTTGTGCGAGCCTCGGAGGAGGCCCAAAAGTCTAGCGATGTAAACGACTCCACCCGCATAGGCCTCACTGACGAGGAAATATTTGGCAACATCTTTGCTTTCAACCTTGCAGGTCACGAAACGACCGCAAACACTATTGCTGCTTCGCTCGTGCTTCTGGCTGCGAAGCCGGAGTTCCAAGACTGGCTCATAGAAGAGGTCCACCACGTCTTGGGGGCTTCCGCTCGCTCAGAAGACTGGAAGTACGAAGAAAGCTTCCCGAATCTGCAACGATGCCTTGCTGTAATGGTATGGCCCCGCTCCCTCGCCACTTCCTGCTTCCCGGCCCAGTATATCCACTAACGCAAATCAGTACGAGACCCTACGTCTATATGGCTCCATAGTCTTCGTCCCAAAGACAACGGGTTTCCACTCCCAGACCCTCACACTAGGCGATAAAACGCATGTCCTTCCTCCAAGTACGGCCATCAACATCAACGTGCAAGCTCTCCACACTGATCCTCAAACCTGGGGTTCGGACGCTCTCGACTGGCGTCCGAGTCGATGGCTCAGAACATCTTCTTCCCCATCCAGCAGCAATAATAACCATACATCGCCGATCGCAAAGGAAACCTTCATCGAACCCGACCCAGGCACCTTCATCCCCTGGGCCGACGGCCCGCGAGAATGCGTGGGCCGGAAATTCTCACAGGTAGAGTTCGTAGCCGTCCTGGCGAGCTTGTTCCGGCAATACCGCGTGAGGCCGGTGGTCGAGAAAGGAGAAAGTGAAGCGGACGGAAGGAAGGCACTAGCGCGTATGGTTGATGATTCGGCCATCACGTTTATTACGTTACAGATGCTGGAGCCTCGGAGTCGCTCTCTTAGATGGGAGAGACAGGGTTGAGATACCTTGTCGCTAGAAGTATCGTGCAGAGGCAATCCGTAATGATTCTGTGTGCATTTGATGGTGTACAGCAAAGCTATTTGTTCGGCCGTGGTTAGAGATAATAAAACAATTGAGCATAACATTGACATCATGTTATTGTCCACTTATCAATACATCATTGTGGACCAGGAGAATTGTAAACAGGGCCAATCAATACTTCGTCGCCGTCAAAAGGAGAGTCCATCAACATAATCTCAGCTAATCTCCATCGATCCCAAACCCAGCCTTCACACCAGAAAAGCCTCTAGTGCAAGCAGACATCGCGTCAACCCCTCAAATATTTTGTAACCGATCGATTCTGTAACCCTGTTCCCCTTCAGTCGTGCCCACTCTCGCCTTCGCCAACGAAAGACAACTTACCCTCTCCCAGGATCATTCAGGACAAGCAGTGACCCGGGCTTTCCACTCAGGTGTTGGATTCGTATATCTTGGTCGTGATCTTTCCAGTACCGCCGCACCCTTTACACTCCTGTGCTCCCTTGCTGCTGTAGATCTTGCCATAGCCCGCGCAGCTGCCGCAGTCGACGACGCCAATTCCACAATAGGGCATTCTGAGTCGTTCGTATTGGTGGACCGGAGCTTCATGTGGTCTTATTTTTTTTCGGAGGGACTCGTATGTGGTGAAAAGGAGGATCTGGAGGAAGCAGAAGGCGAGGAAGGTGTGGGTATGGACTCCACTGGGAAATATCCTCTATTTGTAGACTTGACGGATCTTCAACGGCCATCGATGCCGAAGGATTATGCTAAAGCGATGACGCGTCAATCTTCAAGCGGATTAGCTGGCATGACAAGGGATAAAGCAGTCAGACCAATAGCGGTAGGACGCCATACACCATTTTCCTCAACACTTTCCTCCTAGCGTGGCCTAGCGTGGAGCTCTTCAGCTCCCAACCAACCTAGCATCTAACACCACGGTGTCTACTTTATTCTCTCCTTTAGGAAACAATAACAATACGAAGTTGTTCAAAAGTTATTAATCTGCTTCTACTGGCTCTGCTACTACGGATTTTAATCAAGTCGGAGACTCTTTGCAGCCAGGTATTGAAAAGAGGACTGTGGCATCGTAAAGTCTTATCGACCATCCAGCAATCTGAACTCCGTCGCCGATCGTTTCCGGAACGTGGCGGCACGGAAGGTAACAGGGCGTTGCTCGTCGTAATAAGGCGAAGCGGGGATGCTGCAGGAACTGAGACTGTCTGCTTGTAAGATTGCGCCATATATTTTGTGCCATGGTGCCCTCACTCCAGATTTAAGGCATTGCCCGGAAGATAATCTCACGAAGATACCGCCTGCAACTGCAAGGATTAGGCATCATTCAAGATACATATCCTGGACCTTGAATAATGAGCCGCATCAGTCGTAGGTGGTGTGAACACCATGACTTCTTAGGTTCTAGCCTTGTCGATTTTCCTCCCTGGCCTTGACCGTGAATTGGTGCAACTCAAATGAGGCGTACAGCGACCACTTCAGGATTGATTGGCGACATGTTCATTGGGACATGGAGCCACCCTTATCACGATTCACCCCCATCTTCAAAGTCGATGAGGAAATAGAAGCTGCGTGAGTCGAGGCGACATGGCGTAAGAGGACGCTCCTACTCGCCCCTAAAGGCCTTCGGCCCCTCTAGATATTCTCTTGCCAATCAATCAACCCCTCACGGAATCATGCAGCAGCGATAGTTGATCAATCGTGGACTAGATCGTATTGGCAACCAAAGCATGGAGTCAACGGATTTCAATTTCCTCACAAGAAATTTTTCATCTCTTCTATGTCTAAGATGTCGCAAAGCTGGACATATCATAGACGAACGCCCAGCGTCCAATTGGCTTCCTGGGTTTGGATGGTTCTTCTCTCCAGCCCGTCGAGCCATGAGTTTTCCAAGCTACATGAACCAGGAATCAGACAACATATGTGCAAGGTGCTTACGGCTTGATATGTTGCAGATGCTCAGTGAAGATGTGCCATAGACGACAACTAATGATATAAACGAGGCAGCGCTCAAAGGCGATGGGCACATTCAAACTCTTGGAAGAACAGGCTCAATCGAGTTTTGGGATGATTGCGCTGTGTGCCGCTGCTTGTTCGCTCTTGCACCAAATCCAAGCTCATCTGCACAGGATATCCTGGTCTGCACTCACTGGACCATGGCTCGATTAGCAGGGGAACTTGGCATGACAATAAATACAGATGAAGAATCTGGCTATGCAAAATGTTTGTTGGTAGCACTCAAGCCAAGTTCCCACAATCTTGAATTCTCGATTACGGCACATCGAGGAGATGCTCTATTTGTGGTCGCGAATATCACGCCTGTCAAGAAACCATGTTATGCGGAAGAAGAATTGATTCGACTTGTGTCGATGTCAAAGGCATTGAGCAATGGCTTTCTACCTGCCAATATTTACACCACGTTGATTGCAGTCCAATTCAGACCCAAATCTAATAGAAGTCAGACTTGTAGATCTTTCAAGCCGCGAAATTGTTGGGTACCCAGGCCCTTCTTGCGAATACCCAGCTCTCAGCTAAGTTTGGGGAGGTGTGATCGAACCAAGCTTCCATATGGGATCTGTACTGGGCAAGCTTCCTCAAACTATAGAGAACTTTTTGGCCTTTGCTGAAAGAATGGGAAAGCAATATGTTTGGGCTGATTCCCTCTGCATTGACCAGGATGAGGAACTAGACAAACGCAATCAGATCCAAAAGATGTAGAGTATCTACCGGGGCGCGTATCTGACCTTCATTGCCTTGTCAGGCGAACCAGCTGACGCATGTCTTCCAAGATGTAGCTCCCAGAGACCAAGGTATTCTCAAACGACCTGCCGTGTCAAAGG
Source organism: Parmelia sp. 050094 (assembly GCA_018257885.1). NCBI lineage: Eukaryota > Fungi > Ascomycota > Lecanoromycetes > Lecanorales > Parmeliaceae > Parmelia > Parmelia sp. 050094. Next base: position 9,198 of record JAEUBB010000311.1, read on the forward strand.
AAAGCATCTGGTCAGACTCATACCTACCCTTTCGCAACAAATCCGGTCATCGCCATGGGGCCCACGGGCTTAGACACTCCAAGAAGCTTTACTGTCCCCGTATGCCTCGACATGAGTGATCATCAGGTCTACTTCGACTGCAATGCGATGCAGTGCTGTGAAACTCTAGCACAGAAGCGATCCTGGGCCCACAATCTCTACATCGACTCGTCGTTCACTGACCAGCAATGGCCGGAAGAGAACGTTGGGGCTGGAGCGTTGAGATACTCAACTGATGAGGCATCGCGCCGGATTCAGCATTATGGGGCGAAATTGACTCTTTACAATTATCGATCTATGACAAGGGGTGATGATGCTTTGAATGCGTTCACGGGTGTGCTCCAGCGCTTAGAGACATATATGTACAAGGAAGGAATTATGATGGGCCTTCCACTAGCTGATTTTCAGTGGGCACTCCTTTGGAAATTCCAGTCGCCTCCAAAGCCATGTACAAGCTTTCCGACATGGTCATGGACTGGATGGAAAGTCGGAATTTGGCCAACATATCCTTCTGACCCTACGGAGCCAGACCAATATCTAATAAGAATATCAATATAGAGAGTTGTAGAAGGCCAACTCATGCAGATTCTCAAGACTTCGCAAGGCAATCTTGAAGATACAGACGAATATTGTGCTATTGTCCACGATGACCCCATCGCCAGAGCGGCAAAGGATGATCTGCAGTTCCCAGATTTTAAGCTCGAAAAACACCCTACCGCTAAGGCAGACGTTGGCCTTTTCATAGAAGTGATTGTGTTGCACTTCAACCTAGACTTTAGCAAACCCTTACTTGGGATCAGACAACACGGGAGACATGAGCTGTTCCGCTTTCTTCTTCGGGGCCTCGAGTGCGGCATTCAGATCATTAGCACGGATGCCGAAATGCGTCGCTCTGCCAGTGCTACTCGACAATTCATTCTTTTGGCTTGAGATATTCACAAGGGCTGCATATACCACCATCTTTCGCTTGTTCATACGCACGGAAGCGTATCTCTTCGTGGCACAGCTCTAGCTTTGATGGTCCCACTGCATCATGCGGGAGTTCTTCATGAACTAGGACCAAAGATGGAACGTATAGTGCTTGCGTAAGCCTGCTAGCAGACAATCTTATCTCCCTATCAACTTGACGAGCGTGCGATCCTTGCTCCTTTCATAAGTTCGTTAACATTGCTAGCCATACTGGCATATGATCAATCTTACCCGAAAGAGCGCTGCACAATTGCCTCCCGCCAACTCTACTAACCTAATTCTTGTCTCCCTCTCTTTTCTCTCTCCCACACCCGCTGTACTTCTCCTCTCCTCCATACCAGCTCCCTTGCTAGCCTCAGCACGTCTCTCTCCTGCCATTCGCTCAGCGTCGATGCTACATTAGCTAGCAGTTGGCATTATCCACTCCTCCTACACCGTTGCCAGCGGTGGTATGCGGGCTGCCGAGTCATCGTTTCCCGAGGCCACTTTCATGCACATGATGAAGCGCGTCAAACCAAAATTTCCCTATAGGTATTCGACGATGATACATCTTCATGCTTGCCAAGTATAAAGCCTAGTCAGTTGATTGTACTGATCGATTTACAGTTTCGAGACTTGATTTGTTAGCAAGACGCGATTAGTGACCACAAAATTGCGATTGGGAAAGCAGTATTCTTGGTAATCACCGAATCGCGAATCGCATACCTCATTTGGTTAGAACGGTCATTACCGCACAAGATGACCGAGAAAGTATCATCATGGTGCCCACAACGATAGCATAAATAGATACTCGTCTCTCCTCACAATGAGAAACATCGAAACATCCCATTCTAATTCCTCACAAAAGCAACATGGTCACTGAAGACTGGACCATTCTCGCCGCTCGCCGACGCCACAATCTCTAAGACAATATACCAATTGGCTGGCGTCTTTCGAATTCTTTCACCGACAACATAGGGCCCAACGTCTCCAATAATGTCCTCGGCGTCCCACGTGCATCTGGTATCCTCACGGAAGACCACGATGCCACAGCGCTGGTGGACAAATTGGCGTTGGGGATTTTCACCTCTTCCGAAGTCGCTTTGGCCTTCAGCAAACGAGCGGCCATTGCCCATCAAGTCGTAAGTCCGGCCCGTCGCTTGCTTAACGCTCGCTCATACGTAAACAAGACCTTCTGTTCAGCCGAGATTCTCTTCGATGAAGCTCTTGCGAGAGCGCGACAGCTCGACGACCATATGGCCAAGACTGGCCGTGTCGTTGGTCCTCTTCACGGACTCCCGATCAGTTTAAAGGTACATCCTGTGAATACAGCCACTGCCAAATGCTGACGTCGGCAGGATCTCTACAAGATCAAGGGCATCGACGCCACAATCGGCTTCATCGCAAATCTCAGCGAGCCGCCATCCAGCGAAAACTCCGCCATCGTGGACATACTTCTAGCGCGTGGAGCGGTCCTCTACGTCAAAACCAATCTCCCTCAAACAATGATGGTAATCCATCCCACTCTCCCACAACCCAGCTCACCACTTACAATCCCAGTCCCTAGACTCGGAAAACAACGTCTTCGGCCGCACTCTCAACCCTCACTACTCACTCCTGACTCCCGGCGGCAGCAGCGGTGGCGAGGGTGCCCTAATCGCCATGCGCGGCTCAGTCCTTGGCCTCGGCACCGACATCGCAGGCTCAGTCCGAGTACCTGCTCTCTGTTCCGGTACCTACGCTTTCATGCCCACTGCAAACCGCGTGCCATATGGTCGACTCCAGGGAGCCAGAAGACCCGGTATTCCCGGCATCGAGTCTGCAGCCGGACCCTTGGCGACATCTGTCCGGGACATCGAGCTCTTCTTCAAGAACGTCCTTCTGGACGACATCTGGGCCGTCGACGAGTCAGCTTTGCATCTCCCGGGGCGAAAATATACCAATGCCACTCCATCAAAACCGCTTCGCATAGGCGTCATCCTCGAGTCCGACCATCAGCCGATCCATCCACCGATCCTCCGATCTCTCACCTCCGCCCAGACCGTACTTGCCAAAGCCGGCCACACGCTGGTCCCCCTCACCGACGCCGGCTCGTTGATCCACCCGTCCGCAATCATCGCCTGGAAACTTCTCTTTCTCGATCCCAATCCTATACCTTTACAAACAGTCCAGCGGGGCCGCGAACCCTTCATCACCTCTCTGACCAACGGGCTCCAGAATCTAGCGGAGCTCGCTAGCTACAAGCCTACCCTAGAAGGCTTGTTCGATCTTAACGTCCAGCGTTCGAAGATGCAGGCTACGTTCCGGCGACTCTTCACGGAGAATGATCTGGACGTCATTCTCCTACCCGGAAACCAGACCGTGGCCCCGCCACACGACACGTACGGAATCCCCGAATACACCGTCCTAGCAAACTTATTAAACGTAAGTCTTTCCAACGTCAATTCCGCAATATCAGCACAATTTTCCAACAACCATCCTTGCAAATCCCAGCCGCCATTATCCCCTATCTGCATGCGCATGAAAAGACCGATCAAGTTTTCCAGAGAGACGTGCAGTACAAACTTCCATGTAAGCTCGTTCACGGAATATGAGAGAAAGCACAGGGCTCGTTATAGCTGACAAGGACGTACAGATGACGCAAAGATGATCGAGGGCCTTCCGTCGCACATCCAGCTCATTGGCAAGCCTCTTCAGGACGAGGAACTGATGGGTATTGCTAACATTGTCGACGATGCGCTGAGGAAAGGATGAGAAGCACGTTTTCAAATAAGTCTCTAAGCATTTACTTGGAGTATGGGTTTCAGCGGATACATGTCGATATATCTAAAGTAATGAGGAACGATGAGGCCGATATTCATAAACTTCATCTCGCATCCGTTCTGCAACCCCTAAAAGCACGTGACATGACCCCCTGGACCCCTGCCAAGACGATTGTTTATCTTATCCCCCCCACCCTCTCGACCCCGCCATCGACTTCCCTGATTTATCTGAAACCCAAAACATCAACCTCACACGACCTCCTCTCCCTCTTTCTTTCCTTCCTTCTTACTTCCTCCATCTCCCATCTTCATCTCTCTCCTTTCCCTAGACAAACTTCTCAGCAATCAATCTTCCCTTCAACAACCAACTCCCTCCCTCACTCCATCCCACAACCACCCACCCCCCACTCTTCCACAAAAAATAACACAATGGACAACATCGAACAAGACGCCCTGAAAGACGTCTCCGGTGGCGGCGGCGGAGGCAGCGAGCAAGGCGGCCAGTCCGGCGGCAGCGGCATGGACAAGACTATCGACCAAGGTAAGGTATCCCTCAGTCCCTTCACTCTCGATCCCTTGTACCACCCCCCGCACAGTTACCCTACTACGTACCCCGTACCTAGAGAATGGTGAATAGAGGCTAATGATGCACATCACAACCCAGGCGTCGACAAAATCGCCAGCGAAGAGGGCGTCCCCGGCATGGCGGACGGCGCCATCAATAAGGAGGTGAATTCCGAGGTGGACAAGTTCACCTAGCGGGTGGTGATGGAGGGCGATTGATGCACACGCAGATGGGCATGAGAGGTAAGGGCGATGGACACGATGTAGGCATGTCGGGCAGATGCATAGGCGCGGCACAGACAGAGGAGCAAACACAAAACATACTTTGAAGTTTGACCATTTCCACGACGGACACTCGCACGCCGTGATCGATCGCGCTTCATCTATGCGGTCTCTAAGTACCTCATGGTGCAATCTCATTTGGCGTACGAGCATGAGGCTTCCTGTGCGAAGAAAAAATCTCACGCCATCACCAGCAGCTCGCTCCCCACGCGCCCATATCTAGGGCAGCAGATTGAAACACCAAGGTCTCAGATCTCCTCCCTACCTACCTACCTACCTCATCCTATCCCTTCAAGCATGTCATCGCACCCCCAACCCCGCGTAGCCGATACTCCGACTCCCTCCGCATCTCGCACCATCTCGTATCGAGCGAGATAACTCGCCCCACTGAGCCCCGAGTCTACCATCACGGCAATCTTGTCTCCTTCCTTTTAACCTTGCAAGACGCTCCTCGTCCTCACCCTCCTGCTCCTTCCATTCCACACCAAATCTCCCTCTCATAACCGCCAAATACCCGCCCAGACAGACCTCAGATCGGCTCTCCTCTAACCATCATAGATGTCATCTTCCCCTCTAATCGATATTGAACCGACGTCCTGCTCACTAGCCGCGCGTTGATTTAGCAAAACCCAACTATTATTCGAGGCTCTCTGACCAGTAGACTTTTGTTCTAGGCCCCTTGTGGTGGGGAAGTTGGGGATACTCCATTGTAAAAGTGAAAAAAACCCGAGTCGAGTTGAGACAGTAGAATAGGAACCGGAGTGAGGGAGTCCTGAACAAGTACTCAAAGCTAGGAAGGGAGTTCTCTATGGTCCCGCTGATTTGGACGGACTGTTAGGACGGGCGGTCTATTGTCCTACTTAGACGGTCTACAGATTGGGTGGACTATTCTGGACCAGTCCAAGGTGTCGTATGGACGGTTTGGACTGGTAGTCCGCAGTCCCAGAAGTAGCGTGTATTTCTGAGTATAATGGGCGTATTTCTAGTAACTAAAAAAAATCAAATTCTTCGCGAAGGACCGTCTTTCAAATCAGTATTGTACAAGTATATCATAATGGCATCCAGTGATCATGATTCTAAGCTACCTAAAGGCCCCAAAGTACTTACGAATCTATTCAGCATAGCTGCAAGGTCAACAGTCTCGTCCCACAAGCTTGCAAAGAATACGTGAGATGTCTCATCTCGAAGGGCTCCCGACGGGGGCTGAAGACTGGATACGTTGAGCATATGCCAAGCTCTTCCCCCACCGAACTTTTGTTACCCCGCCAAGCTGTAGCCCGCTCCCGACGATCCCGTTCATTCGGACGGACTACTAGGGCGGAAGGCCTCAGATCGATTGGACTAATCTAGAGGCCGGACGGACTATGGACTGTGTGAAAGCCTTCATTTGGACCGGTGCGGGCTTCTGAACCAACTGTTTGGACCATCGGGAACCCTGGTTGAGAAAGCAAATACAAACGTCGAAGCATAGCCAGTGGAACAGCATGGGCACCTACACAGGACGGGCACAGCCTCGGACGCAGAGCCTCGCGCGGAAAATCATGTTCTTAGATCTGATCGATCCCGTGCATGAAGCAGACCCAATTATCGGACACTCGCCACTCTACGTGGGCACTGTAACTCTAAAAAGCGCCTGGAGGCGCGTGGGTCAGCTCAGATGATCGACTGCAGAAAGCAGGGCTGACGAAGCTGCGTAGGACCACTTCTCATGGGTAATGAACTCAGGAAGCCTCCAGCGGGATCTTGAGGACCCCGCTGCTATGCTATGCTATACATGGCTAGCTGCATGCAAAAGGCTGCACCTTCCAACTTATGATGGTCGATTGCGCTCCTCTTCTAATGGGGGATCTCTTGGTGCCCATACACCGACATCTGTGTGGCCTTGCCATGTAGTCCACCTTTGCGTGTGGATGTTGGCTTTATCATTATGTGGTGAAGATGAGAAAGTCGAAGATGCTCAGGATGCCTATCCTTTCAATGATCGGTTGTCTGAGGCTGAACGATACCTCGCTCGATAATGGAGGGTCATCGACGATGGACACTGGACACTGCCTCAAGGTTGAACACAAGGCTGAATACAACCACAGCTGAAAACCCCAAAGCTAGCTAAGCCACTGACGAACATTTCTTCGTCGAACAGTACTTGAGTAGCTATTCATCCGTACCCAGGAATAAGGTCTCTCCATCGTGCTGAACCATCCCTTCTCATCGCATTACTTACAATACACACCTCAGATAAGGAGCACTGTGTAGCAGACGGGCTGACCTCTTCAACTCGTACGGCCGACATAGCCGACTCTCTTGTCCGACAGCATTGCGCCTGATCTCTTCAAATCGCCCAGTAACCAATACTCAAAATGCGCTTTCTCAATACCTCCACTTTGCAATTCGAGCAGATCCCTGACTCAAAGCTCCACTCTGAAGAGAACCAATACGCCATTCTTTCCCATGTATGGGGCGCCGAAGAGGACGAGGTTTCCTTTCAAGATGTAAACCTATCGACCGACTTATCCAGAAAGAGAGGCTTCGGTAAAATCCAAGGATTTTGCAGAGAGGCATTATCGGCAAATTGCCCTTACGGCTGGGTTGACACCTGTTGTATCAACAAAGGAGATCCAAACGAGTTGAGCGAAGCCATCAACAGCATGTACCAGTGGTATCAAGGCAGCAAAATTTGCATTGCATACCTTAGGGACGTTCCTCAGAAGCAGCTTATCGATAGTGTATGGTTTGATAGAGGTTGGACACTACAAGAGTTGATCGCCCCCGAAGCTGTTACCTTTTTTGACCACGACTGGAACATCATTGGAACGAGGGCCGATCTCATTGCAGACCTGTCCAGAAAAACCAGACTTCCTGAGGGTATCCTGAGCCATGCCACCGAGCCATCCGCCTACTCTATCGCCCAACGGATGTCATGGGCGGCAAATAGAGTAACGACGAGAGTAGAAGACCGAGCCTATAGTCTTATGGGAATATTCAGCATAAACATGCCGCTGATCTATGGAGAACGTGAAAAGGCTTTTTTGCGACTGCAACGAGAAATCATTCGGGAGACTAAGGATGAATCTATACTTGCCTGGGACCTGGATCTTTCGAGTCCCGCTGGAAGGTACTTTGGACCCTTGGCGCCATCTCCATCAGCATTCGCAAAATGTAGCAATTTAGTCACGACGCAAGGATCTCACGGGTTCACCGAGAGCAACGCTGGACTGTCGTTGTGGCCAACTTTTTGTCAGCTTGGCCCAGAAACGTATCTTGCTGCACTCCATTGTACCGACAGAGGTCACCCAAATAGCAAAAAATACATCTTGATCGGCGGAACATCCACCGAGAGTGGATATGTCCGTATGACGAAAGCGGGAATTGCCAGCCAAGGGCTAGTCCAAAAAGGTGACTGGGCTCGGTTTCAAAAACGACAAATCCACGTATCGATAAACCCAACCGAACCTCCTTTGAATATTTTCAATGGATTCTGGCTCCGGACTCTCCAGCCGCCAGGTTATAAATATTCTCAAACGACCATACTGTCCAATTGTCAAGCATCTGAAGCAGATCATGTCTATCAACAGGAATACAGCCAGGGTGTCACAGGCATTGTCCACATGCAGTCTTTTAACAGGTCCAAACTTCAGTGGATCACAGTCAGCTTCGATGTAGACTCCAATCCTGTCCTCTGGCTGACCCAAGGCAAAGAAATGGGTGAGTTTAAAATCTTGTTCCGTCAGGCCATTGCATCTGGAATCGGATCTCGGGCGCATAATGATTTGATGAAACTCTGTCAGAATCTCACAGAAGAGTTCGTTCGAAAACAGGATCCGTTAAGAAGGAGCGTAATCACTACATACAACAGGAAAGAAGAAATTAGTGCGCGCCTTGTGAGAGATCTAAAGCTGAAGGTTCAGGTTCAATTACAGCCTTATCATACTCCGACCAGGGCCTCCACTGGAGATATCAACGATAGTGGACCCTTGCCGAATCCCATGAAAATCTGGGCTGTGGACATTACTGAAGCTCGTGACATGGAGAGAACTCCACTTACCCCACACCAGAAGCTTAAAGTCGCAGTGGCGGTGTCCATTGTGGTGCTGGTCATTGTTTTTACGCCACTTATGGTTTGGGCAACTCCCCACACTCCTAGTCCCTAAAACGTCCTTTTAGGCCGTGTAAGAGGATGACCTACTCAGCAACAAAACTCCTGCCGCTATCCAAGTCCGAACACTCTCGGCCCCCAAAGCACTTTCGCGCTCCGCACCCGACCTGACTTTTCACATTCCCACCCTCCGCGATACCAGACATGTATTTCATAAAACATCATCACGATTCAACAGGACAGCTTGCCATCCATCCGCAGTACTGCCCGTTGCTCAGCAATGCTAAACAGGATGCTATTCTAGCGGGCGTCGGCTTCCTAATAAGTGCACATCTCCACCGCCACGAATGCCCTACGTCACGACCGCTCCATCGATCGAGTCTGTCTGGCACAGGACGAAATCGTCCCAGCGCTTCTTTTGCTTTTGCTTTTGCTTTTGCTTTTGCTTTTGCTTCTGCTTTCACTTTTACTTCGCATTCACGGATCCACTATCGTATCGTATCCTACCCAGCCATAACATCCCGATCCTCCTCATCTTGTAATCTACAAGGACTCGTGATGAGATGTATGTATGCGAAATAGTTGCGTGAGTGCTAATTATGGTGACGGGATTTTCGCCCCGTATCCGTAACGAAGTCAGAGTATCGATGGGGGGGGATCAGCTTGTGCGTACTTAATTACGTTCGTTGCGGCTTGTCTGGTTGATTGATTGGTTGGTTGGTTGATTGGTTGGGAGGATGAGTATGTATGGCGAGTTAGTCATGTATAGTTGTGTATTATCCGAGAAATGGGAAATTGTATATATTTGACTCGATTGTAATGAGGGTGATTTTTTCCATGATCGCTGTACAGATGAATGCAGACTAGATTTTCACGAGAACGTAGACATGAATTTTTGGCCAGACTAGAGATACCCCTTCTTTCCTTCCGCATATCAAATGAAAATTGCCATTTCATAAATATGTAAAGTGCAACATGCTTGCTTTATCATCATTCATACAAGTGCCATCCTTCCTTCGAGACAGGCTCACCATTCTCGCATCATCAAAGTTTCCGCTTTGCGAAACTCCTGGGATGATAGGAATTTTAAATGTCCGGGCGAATCTGCGCGGATTCATCGAACATGAGCTATGATGCTAGTAGCTGGGACGTTCATGAACTGTGTCGCATCGAGTACTTATCCTCCATGTTTCCTTGACCCTGTTCCACACTAGCACGTGTCGGTCTTCGATTGCCTTTCGCTCAGACCTTGTTTTCCAAACATTGAACTCGGTATTTGACTGGGATGCATTACCATCTGTACGCTGTCCGAACGTCCGGATATAAAGCCCATCGCTTTACGGATCAACGGTTTGAGAAAAGGCAAGCAGGCACTTATGACTCCAAGGAGAGCTTCGAGGGAGGTCAAGAGCGCGATATTGCAGTACGATTCCGCCGCATGCAAATCCGTTGTATCGCGGATAGTGGAGGTCACCTGGACGCGGTAAAGGGTGATGGCACAGATTCTGTAGATGCCAGTGTCAGTAACTTTTCTGCACTCAGATCAGGAGGATTAGTAAGTCTAGAAGACATACAAGAGACCAATTCCGAACATACAACACAGCTCCACCCTCTTATACATGGGATACTTCAACCCCCACACAACAGGCATGGGCAAGACGATAACCACGACATCCTGGAGTAGATTCACGACGGCGAGGAACATATCGAGCAAGTTTTGATCGCCACAAGAGCCGTCAACCGTGCTTGGTGCCCATCTGTACGTTATTGGCCAACAGATGACGCAGTCCGCAATGACTGCGCTTACCCCGAAGACCACATTGACCGCGAGCACCACGTAACAAATGACAAGGAACGAGTGATTGGGAAAGATGCGAATGTAAAGGGAAATGATGGCGGCGCGGATTGTCGTCACGGCAGTCACCCAAAAAATCGGGGATAAAAACATGAACTATTTCCTACTGGTCAGATTAGGTTTGGGTGAGACAGGGAAACCTTACCTGAAGGCCTACTACCTCGGGTACGTTACGTACTGTCTGTAGGGCCGGATAACAGCAACCTGGAGATTGTCATTGAGTGTGGTCGATCCCTAGATTTATTGCTTCAGCCAAAGGAATTACCATAAATAATGAGAAAGGTCTCTCCGAGTGCAAAGATCTTTCGGCGTCCATCGTCAGTGAATATAGCTTAGTTCGTATAGCTTTTCTGGAGACCTACTAAACCTAGCACTACCAAGTAGTCATTGAGCGCAAAAGCTTGATCTTTTACTTTTCGTGCCCAGAATCTAAGTATCACGGCGGTGGCTGCGAAGCCAGATGACAGGGTAAGGAGGACGAAATGAAGGAGGTGGTATTGCATCTGTTCGAGTGCGTAGACGGAGGCTGCTGAACTCATACCGTCTTGTGCTATCGTCGCTGCCATAGGTAGAGAAGAAGGGCGGTGGAAGCCAAGGGCCAATCGCCCCGATCGGAGAGTTGTTGAAATTAGTGGGTGCGGAGTCAGGAAAGACGCTGTTTTGAGGACACGATGAGGCTGGACTGAAGACGAGGAAAGGCACAGCGAGATATGAAAAAGCTCAATATAAACTCAAGTCGTGTGCCAAAGAGACTACAGCTAGAGACGATTAGGCCGCAAACAAGATTGGCACTGCTAACCCTAACAGTTGCGAGAGGTTACTGTGGGTCTTCTGAAAATGGGGCCATGAAGAATCGAGGCGGGACGCCCATAGAAGTATGCGGGCATTGCCCAGGTGTGGAAGAACGAGACACGTTTGATTTCAGCTCTGCGCTCATGGTGCACACCGTTCGGTTTCAGCCTTGCCTAAGCCGCAGAGTCTCACGGAGATAACAGTATCAAGAGCTGCGGCCATAACGTATCAAGATGCATAAAACGAGAAATGCATGAACGGCAATCCCTATACTGTGCATGCTCAGCCACTATACCAGGCAAGGTATGCAGACCGCGGAGGGCACGGATGCAACATTCAGCAGCTATGGGGCAAAGCGAAGGGCGCGGGCTCTTTTGTTGCAGTATAGAACCTCGGATGTACCAAGTGACCATGACGGCTATCGAATCGCATTCCATATCCTCGACTCCTTTTCAAGCGGCAAAGAAATATATAGCCTCGTCTCAAAAGCCGCGGCCTGGGTCCTTGACGCGTCGCCTGCGTCCGGCTGACAGGATTCTGCGAGTCGTCGAACAAAAAGGGGGCAATAGTGGACAAACCCCTAGCGCTACGACCCTTATGCGTTCCTTATTCGTGCGCATATAGGTGCGGGACTTTTATTGCTGATGAGGTGACAAAGGAGTACCCCTTTACCCCGCCCAAAAGAACGTTCCAAGGGCCGGGAGCGCGCGGAATTATGTAAGCACGGGGCGCAAATTCCACCTTAACATTACGACATACGGAGGTCTGCACCAAAAGTTCTGGTCAAGAAGGGTTCGTGAGTGAGAAAGAGTCTTATAATTCCGGGCCCTAAGAAAACATTTTAGATGGATTTAAGGGATTTCCCCCTTAATGTAACGTTTGGTTGAGGTAAGTAACTACCTTTTGGACGTCATATATGGGGCTTGGCGTCCAAAGTCGTGGACAAGAAGGGTTCGTGAGTGAGAAAAAGTCTCATAATTCCGGGCCCCAGGAAAACATCTTAAGATATATTTAAGGATTTTCCCCCTTATTGTAACGTTTGATTGAGGTAATTGACCTACCTTTTGATCTCGTGTACAAAGCTTGGCGTTTAAAGTCGTGGACAAGAAGGGTTCGTGAGTGAGAAAGAGTCTTGCAATTCCGGGCCCTAGGAGGATAGATTAGATTGATTTAAGGGATATTACTCTTGGATTAGGGGAAGAGGTACGGCCCCCTACCCCGCCTAAAAGAACGTTCCAAGGGCCGGGCGCGCGGGGAATTAGGTACTCACGGGGCGGAAAACCCGCGTTAGCCTTAAGCGGCGAGACAAATACCCGCCAAGTGTTCACACAGCCGGGGAAAAAGCCATCGTAACGTTACTTTCAAAGGTTCGCATGCTATGTGGCAACATATCTGGAGATACATGAATACCATAAAATTGTCAAAACGCCGGGCTCCACGCCATTCCTCCAAGTCACGTCTCTGGTCGCGAGAGTATGCAAACGGCCAGCACCCTGGCTCCAGGCCATCCCCCTTGTCCCTTCGTCTCGCTACATCGCCTTGACAGAAACACCTGGCTCGGATACGAGCCGAGCGAGAGCAGATTGACGGCCGATTTGAATCTTCGGGTGGACTGAGAGACTTGGCGTAAGATCATCCAATGCCTCAAAATCAAAGTTCTCCAAGATGTGGTTTTCAATGAGTGCGCGAGTCTCGGGGTGCTGAATCGGGTCCAATGGGTCGTCGGGGAGCGAAAGATCGTCGCTTTCGCCCAATCCTTCCAGAGTTTTTGAGATTGCGGGACCGACTTTCTCAAAGGGAAATTTGAAACCTGACGGACAATGGTGATCAGTAATGGTGCACGAGGAAACCATCCGCAGTAATACTCACGGCATTTGACAAATTCATCGACTGTCTCCTGAGACATCCTACCTACATCTGTTTCTGTTGTTGTTCCTGTTTCTGTTACAGTGACTAGGTGAGGTACGCCAGACTCAGGCTAGAGTGTACGTTAGCTTAGGTTTGAAATCTTCTAGCAAGCGATGCATGTTCAACATACCTGACTATCATCGTGTTCCTTGGTGGGATCACGAACAAGAGCCACAACGCCGCCGAAGACCAAACGTTCCAAGGTGAAGCCAGACTCGGGTTTTTGAGGCTCATTGAGAACGCTCAAGTCAGGCTGAAACTGTCTCCCTTCCGGGGTATTCGCGTCGCCCAGAGAAAGAAAGGTTATGAACACATGACCCAATTCGTGAAGGAGCGTCACAGCAAATAAGAATAAGAAAATTCGATATTCCTTGTGCGCCGTGGAGTTCAGATCGTTGGATTCTTTGGCTTTCTTTGCCGCGGCGCACATGTCGCGAACTCTCTGGCAGTCATTCAGCCACAGGTTTCATAAAGATGTTTTTGTATCAACTTACCGATCCGTTCAAACAGATGCCCTGATATTTTTGTCCCAACTTGTCCCATTTACGTCTGAAATGACATCCAGTAACGTTCGGATTAGGAAAGCCATCGTCGCAGAACAACAAGGGGAAGCTTTCGAGCATTCGTTTTTTAAATAGTGCGGCGACTTCTTTGATGGTCCACGACGCTTTTGCATACCAACAGTCCTCATGTGCTTCCTTAAAGCCTGTGGCAATTTTTTGCAAAGCCTGTTGACACTCTTTGTGATTCAGCAGTTCCCGGCAGATGTTCAAAGCTGCCAGGATATAAGTAGCTTCCTCCTCCTGGTACGAGAAGAGGCGAGTTGGCTTCCCTCTCTCATCTCGGTGAAAGATGAGGAAGGCTCCAACATCTGATGCAGAAGCCATGACGATCTTGTAATGTTTTGGGAGAAGATGATGAGAGCGGGCAGAGGCAATTTAATTGACCAAAGACAGGCGAAGCTTGCTTGGGGGGAGATAGGAAACTTAGATTGGAATGAGAAGAGAGAGTCTGGGTAGACATGAGGGTCGACTGGGCTTTTTATATTCATACGGGGGACAGCTGGTCCTGCTTGGTACTTGGGATGCGGCACGAAGTCCAGCTACCAGTACGTGAAAAATATCACGGTCTCGGGTTCAGACTTCCTAGACGAGGACGGTGGTTGCTCAACAACCTGACTCGAAACTCCCGTGTGTCAAGTCAAAGGCCTGACGCGCAGCAAGGTAGTGTATCAGGCTCGGCGACGAAAACCGCGGGCTGTTCTTCCCGAAGAATGATTCGGGAAATATTTTCCACTGACACTGAAAGTCAGGTATTGGTGGGGTCGTGTCTGCTGCGAAAAAGGGTGAGGTTGAGTCTAGTCTATCCTGCAACAATATCTTGCAATTGGAGATTAGCGCGTAAAAAGCCTCATGACGAGAGAATTTGGAAGCTTAGATTAAGGGTAGTGGAAAGCAGTCTTCCCTAAGGCGCTTCTTGAGAATTTTGGACTTGTGGATGGAAAATTGTCGTGGGTGTGGTCTGATTCTAGAGGCCAGGATCATGGCATTCTGCTAGACTTGCCTTCGGCGTTGATGTTAGGGTGCCGCGTGTGACTTGCAGCAAGCCAAAAAGCCTCGAGAGCAGTAAAAATGACTCTGCATGGCGGTCATACTATCAGAGGTCTAGTTGAAGTTGTGGCTGGACGACTTCAAGACAGGCGGCGATTGACTCCTAGAATGGAGCACATTTTGACGATCTGCCCAAAATACTGCCTAGGCTGAATCTTTGTAATAAAAAATGTAACATTAGACTTGACAGAAACAAGCTATGCAAAAAGCGAGAGTCAGGTGCGCTAGGTTGTTTCGTTTTCCTGCTAGCATCCCGGATAAGTACTGACTCAAGTGTGCTGCAACTTCCCGATTCTCAACCAGTGAAAAGTTCCTCGTGATCCTTGGGCTGGGGGCTGTGCAGTCGACGTTCGGGCAGCAGGTTTCGCATGTAGAGATAATGTGGCGACCCCTTTGTGCACGCCTTTTGCCCAATGCTGTTGGCAATCTAGCGGTCCTTGGACCCCTCATGACATGGATGAAGAATTTCAACCTCTTCATCTCAATTTCTAGCCCCGTTCTACCAAGCAGTAGATGGAAGATGAAGGTACTGTATTGGTGGAAATTGCCGAGTCAGAATTGGCTCGAGAGACGGAGAGAGTACATTTACAATTACGGAGATGAGTGGCAGGCGGAGCTTCTGCGCAC
Organism: Parmelia sp. 050094; assembly: GCA_018257885.1. NCBI lineage: Eukaryota > Fungi > Ascomycota > Lecanoromycetes > Lecanorales > Parmeliaceae > Parmelia > Parmelia sp. 050094. The sequence continues at coordinate 24,678 of JAEUBB010000311.1, forward strand.
GCTCCCGGTTAGAGAATCATCCACACATTATCAAGATGGTTAGCGTAGATTGCGATCGATGACTGGGTCCTAAGGTAGGTACGTTTGAGAATGAGTGTGCATGATATAATACGCTAAAAGAAAAAGTCCGTTGTAAGCAAACGCCAAGCCTCCCTCATGCTCGGCCTCCATCTCTTCCTTCATCTTCTCTTCCTCGTACTAAATACGCCATCCTTCAGGTTATTGATAAATACGCACAACCAGAATGGAGTCCTCCAACAACAAGATGCCTACCTTTGGTGATCTTACCAACCTCAGTGTCGAAAAGCTAGAGGAGTTGAGCACAGTCCTGGCGATAGTTTTGGCATTACCCGTCGCCCGGGACACCTATGCCCAAATTATCGATGGAAAGCCCACGCGCACTCCTTATACAGAGGCCAACAAGCGTCAATCTAAAACAGGGAAGATTAACAGTATCAGCGGGAACTCAAAGCCCACTGATGAGGCTTTCCAGGAGTACGACAAGATCAGGAAAGTCTTCGCACCTCAGGATTTACTCATTGACTTGAAGGTGCGCGATCCGTTCCTAGCAGCTCATCCCAGCAGATCTAACTCGACATAGCTGGCACAAGATTATCAAAGTGCCTCATCAAACAGTCATGAAAATCAGTTACAACTTCTACGGATAGCAGCAGCCTCGGTGAATGCATTGGCGAGAAGAACGTATCTGGATTTTCATCCAGATACAAACATCAAGCCTCCGAGACCGCCAGAAGGGCATTATCATCAGTTCGAGGGGACCGACGAATTTTATGTCAATTTCTATCACACAAGCTATATGGAGTTTGAACGATATCCATCCGGTCTATTGGATGTTGTGGGCTATTGGGCTGAGACTGAGCTTTTTGGTGGCCTTTTGTTGTTCGAGCGCGAAAAATCGGGATCCCATGTCCGTTGCTGCTACGCATTGGCCAGACCTATGCTAACGTATATCGTATATTAGATCATTAACGCTTTCCTGCTTCCACAAAAGGCATCCCGCGCTTTCCAACTCTCCGAAAACCAACTCGGGTGTTTTGCAGGCCTGAAAGTAGGCGATTCCGCAGAGACCGTCCTCCCCTTCGCTAGAGAAGCAGATGCCCGTACCGAGCTCTCATTTGTGAAAGTGGGGGAGCCGCCACTCCGTATCTATAAGAATGAGTACGACAAGCCTTTCCCCTCAAATTGGCAAGCACGTCCGAGCTGCGTTATCAAGCAAGGGGACCCAAGGGCAGCGTCGTACGAAAGGATGATGGAAATGATAGAGGAGAAAGGGTTGGATAAAACGCCTACCTTCAGTGGAGATATTTCGACTTTCTCGAGTACACTGTTAACGGCAGATGAAGCCTCGTCGTCGTCGAAGGATGATCCACCATCAACGAGCAAGTCTGATCAGGAATCTTGAACAAGAAACACTTCTGGCAGTTCAATACACTCTTCCGACGTGCGAGTCGCATACGTGGTCTACACATGCTGAGAACTTCTTTTTGTTTGGGTTGATCGATGTCTGGAATGACATCTCGTGCAAGATAGCTGATGGTAGCATACTAGACAGACAAAAAACAATTATGCGATCATTGCCTTAGCAGTCTACGCTGTGCTCTGGTGAATCAATTCCAACTGACCATCTTCGTCTGCAGTCTCAACATATCCTCACTGTCCCCCACATTGCATCTTTCCCCATAGGCGCTCAAAGAATCTGGCATTCACGCACCATCTAACGGAAGTTTCTTATCGCCACTGCGTGCAATTCTCACCCTGCGCCTCCTGTACCTCTGCCTACATGTCTGTAAAGTCTCCCACCAACAGTGCCAAACCCCAATTAAGCGCCAGCCTCCAAGCACTCTCTCTACCCTCGACCTCAACCCCACCCCTTCTCCCTATCACTTGCTCCCAACATCATCAAACGCTGATTCTACGCAACCCTGCTCCTACTTCCAGGGAAAGCCCACCAGTATAGAAGCTCAATGCGCTCCAGATCATAAACATGCACATTAGCATTTCCAGACGTATGATTATTTCCAAAGGACTTCTCTTCGTCATATACCCAAGACTGATTCAATGAAGTACGGCTCTCTGGTACCCGCATACAAGCTACAGAAGCATGAAATCAGTAACCCGCTTACCACTCATATCTCACATTGCATCTCGAACTTCCGGGCTTTTTCATTCTCATTCACACCGACTACTTCCGTGAACTTGTTCAGAGCGCTACAGCATTCTACAAGGAAGGTTTCTTCGATCGAGGGGATGTCAAAGGCGAATCTGACCGGAAGACGGATTTGAACGAGGACTTAAGATATTCGTCAAGTAGACTTTGCCCAATCAGACACTAGCTTGACCATTTTATCTGATTAGATAACTTACGTAACCAATCGATGACAAGCAAATGGCAACTAGTCAAACATGCTGTCACTGATCTCTGCGCTCCAAGACCACGTATGGACTCAGCGCATCACCTTACCCCACCCCCCTCCCTCTTTCCTCCTCCTCGGCGATACCATGCACAAACTACGCAATGCTAGCTATCCGAATCCCCGCACCCCCAGCTCACCCAACCCCCAACTGCCAAACAATCGCTCCTGCAAATGGTCAACACTACTGCTCTGCAACAATCTCCAGGATGTTCCCACAGCCTGCCCTAAGAAACAATGCCCCAACTCCAATGCACCAAGCCTATGGACTCAAAGAGGAGGTCAAGCGGGGTGATACCGGACAGCCATCCCCGTCCTCTGACTCTGATTCTTCATATGCTTACATTCGTTGCCTATGATCACCAGAGCCGCGGCAAGTGCCACAGAAACAAGCAATGATCGAGCCGGATTGCGAAAGTACCTTCACACATGGATATTCTACAAACGACAGACGAAGCATCGAATTATAGCCACCGTCTCAAGAAAATCCACACCATCGAACAGCAACTCCTATCTTACACAGCGAACACGGAGACAGCCCAGTCGCCAAAGAACCAGGCGAACGCGAAGAATCTTCAAGAGAGCACGGCAAGGCTAGCACCATGCTGAGAATAGGAAACACCAGGTCGACAATGGAAGGAAGGGCGAAGACGGATGCAAAGACCGTGACCTCGGGCACATACGCCTCGAGCAAGGACAAAGACGCGAAACAAAGCCAACTGTAGGATGAGCGACGATGCAAATGATGCCCAGAATGGAGAGAGGAGAAGATGAGACTCTGCCATGAGATATGACCCCCTCAGGCACCACCTGCTACCTACCACACGTACAGTCGATAGAACCGGCCTTCCCCAACAAGCAGCCACCAGCACAGACCCCCCCGCATCTTCCCAGCGTACAGTCGAACATCCCACACCAGCAATCGCCTCCCCATGGTCCCCCCAACCACCCGAATCCCTCCTTCCCCTCCCATCTCACCTGCCTCTCATCACCTCACTCGTTTGTCCCAGCACCTCGCTAGCCGCACGTCTGAACCCAGTACTCCGCCCACCTGACTACTACCGCATGGGCTAGACACCCATAGCCAAGTTCCCCGCAATATAGCCACACTCCTTTTGTTGCGTACCCTACACGGCGACCAATCCATCCGGAACGAGATATGAACATCAATCACGTATGCTTTAGCATCTACAAATTACATCATAGAATGGATGCATAATGTGTATACATATACATCTAGATCCTCCATCCCGATTCCCAATCACTCGACCGCACTAGACCAATTCCACGTATTCAGAAGATCGCAGTGCCATTGACATGCGAAGCAACACCGCCTATCAGAGACTCCGCATTAGCGCAACCAAAGGCAAAAATAGCACGGGAAAAGCTTACCGGGCACATTCGCCGGCGCGCTCGTGACAAAGAACGTCCACCTGTTCTTCTCTCGGCATGTCTGTGCCAGCTTTTCAAGGTCGACCATTTCGCCGAGAGGGCTGAGTCGTAGATTAGTTTTCAAAAGGTTCGGTAGCTGAAGGAGACGTGGAATTACTTACCAGCCCCACATCGCAAGCAGGTATTCATGAATGTAGTAATCTGCCCGTCAAGATTAGCATAGCTTCGATCGGACAGAAAATTCCAAACAGGACATGCCTTGATTCGAAGGCCAGGCCTCAAACGTCGGGCTATCCCCCGCAACAGTAGCAAAGTAGCAATCGTGCAACCAATCCAGCATCGCATCCTCCTGCTTGACACCCGCGTATCGCTGTTTATCATTTGGTCCTAGCTCATGAGGCCTTAGCGCCAATCGATTCCTCTCTTCTGCCGTCTTGCCATAATACGTCTTGATGAAACCGCTTCTGATGAACAACATATCGCCAATCTGTATATCCCCTCCCTGAGCCTGAGGTCTGATATCAATGCCCTGGTCTCTCCCGCAAGCCTCGAGCTCTGCATATGATATGCGGTCCGCTTCGTACGAGTTGAAAGCGACACCCTTCTTGTCTGCGTAGGAGCGGTAGTCGAGAAGGATGCCGCGACCAGCGATGCCGTGGTCGGACCAGTGGTGGACGGAGCATTTATGGTTGGCTTTGGGACCGACGATGTCTTCGCCGTGGGTATTGTTGTAGAAGGTTCCGGTGCGCATCCAGGCGACCTAAGTAGATTTCAATACATGTCACGGCTTATAAAGGCTCACGGTGAGACGAACGTGTCTGAACCCGTCCCATTGTGTCCCACTTTGAGTGTTCAGCTCGTATTTATCATCATATGCGATATTCTCGGCAAGAGCCTTGATCTCGTGTTTGAAGCTTTCTCGCGCGAATCCAGGGACTTCCGGCTGGTTCAACGGCAGGCTATTGTTTTGCTGTGAGCACGCCACAGGTGGTCTCAGCAGCTTGCTTACTTCAACGAGACCATCTCACCCGTCTTGATTTCGCTTGCGGCGGCAGCTTTGACCCTCGTGGGAGTCAGTAGATTGAGACGCCCGATGAAATCAGTCTCGCCCCATACCCAGGCAGTGGGTACTCCTGGAGGCGCATAAGGGGCTTGTGGAACGTCTTTCCGCTGGGGAAACTTGGTACAATCGGGGTCGAAAGGGATGGTCGTCGCGGTCTTGTGCATTGTTAGGAAGTCTTTGACTTGGCCTAGCCTTCCTTGGGCCGTGGATTTGTCGTCTGTCATGATTATTGGGATACGAAAGACGAAATTGAGAGAGTGAGATACTTCTAATAGGAGGGCAGGTCAAGAGCAATTGAGCCAACGATCAGTTGAGTAATAAAATATGACTGTGTCGAATGGAAGAATAGCAGCTCGGCGAATGTTAATCAAATACGGCCGTATCGAAAGGAACAACAGCTCGGCGAATATCCAGAATCCCCGCATCCTGACACGGGCATTACGTAGCTATGCGTGGTCCCTGCGGGGTGAGCTAAATCATTCATCTCCCGGAGCTTGTCCATGCATGCATTGATTGAATTGAAAAGTATCGTCAAGAGGAAGAACGAGGAAGAACATTCATCTCCACTGGCATTAAACCAACAAGATCTCGGTAGAGGAAGGACAGGTACAAGGCGTCTCAGGCACTCAAAAGAGAAAGAGACGAAAGGTCGCCGCCTTGCAATTAATTGCCCGCTTAGACTTGGAGCACTATTTAGGTATCGCGATGACAAGCAGCAAAATACAAGATGAGGATATAATAAATATCTAAGTACCCTTAATGGAAATACAGACGACATCCAAGTAGACACCAAGGTCGGAGAGAAGTGACAAGGTGGGAGGTTTTAACGCCAAGATTTCTGCAGACGCTAAAATCTTGGCAGCGACGACCTCAACCCTCCAACATCATACCTACAACCCAACGCATGCCATCAACCTTCCGAGCAACCAAAGCCCATTGATTGTCTCCCTCACACCCAACCTCCATCCAACACCCCCCCATCCCACCCTCAAACCATCCACCACCCCCCCAACCACCAACCATGCCCCGCGCCCTCTCGACCGCCCTCCGCGCCCGCATCAAAGCCGACCTAGCCTCCGGCCACGACATCAAAACCATCATGTCCACGCACGCCATCTCCGACAAAAAAGCCCGCGCCATGAAGAAGCTCTACGACAACTGCGGCGAAGTCTGGCTGCCCAAGAAAAAGGGCGCCGTCCGCACCGGGCGCCCCCCCAAAATCACCCCGGACCACGAGGCCCGCCTGCGCCTCTACCTCGCCGACCGCCCCGACGCCTACATAAAAGACATGTGCAGGTTCCTCGAGGGCGCCTGCGGCACCCTCGTCGACGAGAGCACAATGTGGCGGACCGTCCGCCGCCTCGGCTGGCAGGCCCAGCGCGTCGTCAAGCCGCGCGACGAGCGCGGCTTCTGGGTGCAGACGCTCCCGCGCGACGAGTCCGGGCACGTCGTCACGAACGCGCAGAAGCGGGCGCCGGCCAAGCGGTCGCAGCAACAGCGCGGCGGAGCGGACACAGTGCAGACGCCCAGCCGGGCCATGGTGCGGCAGCTGCTGGGCCGGACGCGCGAGTTCGTCCGAGCACACATGGCGCAGGGACACTTTGACGTCTCGCACGACTACGGGCACGTGCAGCGGGTCCTGGCGCTGAGCATGGAGATCCTCCGCGTGGAGCAGAAGAAGTTCAAGCACATCAAGTTCGACGAGACAATCACGGAGCTCGTGGCCCTCATGCACGACATCGACGACCACAAGTACCGCCAGCCGCCCTCCCCCCTCTCCCTTTCAGCCCCAACGGACCCCCAACTGCCCCTCCCCCCTCCCCCTCCCCAACCGACAACCATCCCCCCCACCCCAGCCATCGAAACGCACCTCCTCACCCTCGGCTGGCCCCCCCACATCGCCATCACCGTCTCCATCATCAGCGCCTCCATCTCCTACACAACCGAAACCCAGCACCCGTCCATCCACCTCAGCGCCCTCCGCCGCTTCCCCGAGCTCGCCATCGTCCAAGACGCCGACAGACTCGAAGCCCTCGGCGCCATCGGCATCGGTCGCACCTTCGCGTACGGGGGCGCAAACGGACGCGGGTTGGCGGAGACGGTGGGGCATTTTGCGGACAAGTTGGTACGGTTGGAAGGGATGATGAAGACGGGGGAGGGGAGGCGGATGGCGAGGGTGCGGAGCGAGAGGGTGGAGATGTTTAGGGGGTGGATGGGGGAGGAGATGGGGGCCGCGGGGGTCGGAGAGGGGGATGGGGGGATGGGGGATGGTGGGGAGGGTGCGAATGGTGATGGCGGGGGGAGCGGCGGAGGTGAGGATCCGGCGACGCAGTTGATGGAGACGGTTGACGAGATGGGTGAAGGGGGTGGGAGTAGCGGAGCGGGGAGTTCGAGTGAGAGTGATTCATCGTAAAGGGGGCGGGCGACAACGGGTCACGAATATGTACGTGTGTATGCCTTCAACTGCATATGCTCATCTATCATACAGTACAGCTTGCAACTCTGCAGCCAATATTAATCAAGGCAAGCTCAGCTCCATCTATGTACACGATCTTCGTCAGCGGAGGTCTCATGTCCAATTTGTACTTCCAATGCCTCATATTCAATCTGTCGTGGCTCATTCATCGCTCCATTGCATCAGCAAAGCGTGTCCAATTTGTGCTTCGCCTCGTCAGTGGTCCATCGTATCCCGTATGTTCATTGTCGAGAAGAAGAAAAAAGAAGAAAATTAGAAAGGGGGAAGGGGGAAGAGAGAAACCAGAAGTTGCGGGCCCTGGTTCCTTTTGGTCATGACGCCCAAGAAGGTGGCGTCGATATGCGAGATTGAGTAATTCCGACGTGCTTTGGAAACATATCCAAGGATTTTGACCCAGGCTCTTGCTAGATGTTCAATCCACCCGTGCTGCCCAAGTGTTCTGACGAGATCATATCCTAAAATACATCATCGTCCCATTCGAATTCGTCTGCCTTGATGTCGGGTAAAGGCTTGTCCAGGCTTGCTCGAGTAGCTTCTGGGATTTTCTCAGACGTCGTCAAGGGCGCCTTGGTGGCAAATGATTCCACCTTTTTATCCATCTGAGGCGATTTCTGATTGGTAGGAGTGGGCGACTTTTCTGGATCAAGATCTCTATGGAATTTCTTTGCAGAAGACAAGCTTGGTGGTGGCGGAGAGATGCCACGTCTTGAGGCTCGGGCTCGGGTCTTCATGGGTGAGGTGGAACCAGGACGACCAAGGAACGGTGACGATGGGCGATCTCCATGCGCGACTGAAGTATGATCTGTGACCTTTTTCGAAGCAGGTGGGTTATCCATGTATGCCTTCAATTCGACTTCTGTGGCATCAGGATACAATTTTCGAAAGTTCTTCAAGTCATCCCAGGCTTTCCCAAACGGAGCATGGCTATCAGGAATGGCACGCATAGCCAAAATTTTCGCTTGATCGACTTTCGAGGGATCGAACACTGTGCGCTTCATTGAGATCGGTGGCACTTCATCCTTAGCTGTCATCGGCGAACTGACGTAAGTCTTTAGAATGATCTTAGGAGCACGTTTGTGTAACTCAGAGGAATCATGGCTACCAGAGACTTTGATTTCCTGAGATTTCCTGCGTCCTCCGCCTTTTCCCTTTGATATAGAACGTTTTGGTGCCTCGGTTTCCAGAACGTCATCGATCTGGGCGTCAACCTTTGACGACTTAGAATGGCGTGCTGCTGCATTACGCGCCGCAATGTCACTTGCTCTCCTGTTCCACAGCACTTGCTTCGCGGCTTCTGCACTCGCATCCTCGGCTGCAGTACTATGTTCCCTGTCTTTGTCGCCTTTGTCGCCGTCTGTGCCTATGGTGGTCTTGTGCACCTTGACACCCGTAGCAGCCTGTGCATTACTACGGTTCACCATGGGCTCGACTGCTTGAGACAGCGGTGTCAAAATCCTTTCGGAAGGGAGAGAAGCAAGAGCCCCTGGCACAAATCGTTTTCGTCCAATGTGCGCAGGAAGTTCTGGGACGGGTGGGGCCTCTTGAATTGATAGTTCTAATTCGCGACGCGCGGCCTCAAGCTTGTTCTCGAGGTCGCTCACTTTCTTACTGAGCTTATATTGCTTTGCAATATCCTTCTTTGAGGCTTCTCTGCGTAATCCTGGCCCCGTCACATCATTCGTCTCGGTTGGAGGCACGGACACCGAATCTTCAGCGGGTCTCTTGATGGATGGGAGGTGAATCTGTGACTTGACTTTCTTCAGACCCTCCAGAGAGGGTTTGTGAAAACGAAGAGATGATCGATTTCGAGAACTAGCATCAGAGAACGGGCTCGCAGAACGTCGGCCTGCTGTCACAGATGGCGGTGGAGGCATAAGGCTCTCAGTGGACATCATGCAATGGTCACTGTCTTTTCGATCAGATGACGACCGATATCCGTCAACATCCACTCCAGAATCACGGAATGAGCTCCGTTGAGAATCATCCGTATCCTTATGCTCGATTGCTGGGATTTCTTGGCTCTCTGGACGAGTTGGAGCGTTCTGAGTTCCCTTATAGCCGCTCTTCTTTAGATCCGCATATTTCAGCTCTGCCTTAGCTTTCAGGATGTCTTTCTCTGACTTTGATTGATTCTCCTTTTCCCTCTCCTTCCAAATACCGTTGAGGCCTTGCCAGACAGTGGCGGTGTTGAAAGCATTAGCAATGGCTTTACCGAACCGAAACATGCCAGAAGGCTTGCTTGATTCAATCCCCGCATCACAGGTAATATTCACGTCTTCCATATTCCCACTTGTATACTGTTCCATAGCCTCCTCTTCACGTATGTATAGACTTGGAGGCCGCTGGCTGACTTTGTCATTCATGCTGCCTTCTAAAAACCTCGAAGGTCGTATGCTCGAGTTACTATTTCGGTTTTGGCGGGGCGAGGGCGATCTCCGATGTGGTGGCCGTATGGGATTTTCAGACTCAGCTGCATCGTTTGAGCTTTTGAGAGGCCATTCTTCTACACGCATCCGCTTTGATGACTGCAAGTCACTGGTGTTGTCGGCTTGCCGTAGGATTTGCTCCTCAATCGTAGTCTCTAATTGTGCTGTTGGGTCATAGCTGCGGGGTCGCTTTCGGGAGTTGGTCCAGGAATTAAAGGCCTGTGTGCTCGATGATGTAGAGCCATGGAGCAGTTCTTCTGTCTGCTGGATACGATCCTCCGACTCGTCCATCTATAATCTGCATCAGTACCTCATGCACGTAGGCGGGCGGCTGCAGCAGAAGTGCATAAGTGAAAGTATGGGTGGTGGAGTGGAGCTTTGACCCACCGTTGCCGATTATCTTCTTGGGTTCCTGTGGCAGACAGCCCATCCAGGGGGGGTCGAATGATACAGGTCTGTGCCCGAAACAGCGTGTAGGGGATCTTTTCGGAGCATTTATTGCGTGGCACTATGAATTTGGTAAGCGGATTTTGTGGACTGGAAAAGTAAACAGACGCGAGCACGCCGTTGCCAAGCTTTTCGCAAGGCAACTATACCGACACGCTCGAAATTTCCGTGTGGGGGTCTACCGAGGTGCCGAGGTACGGAATTCTGAGTATCTGAGTATCACCGGTACCAAGTATCCTGTTATTTCTCTTTCCATACAAGCGTAGAAGTAATGCTACCTTTCTTCCTCTCAAATGAGCATCACGAATTTCTGAGTGTCCTTGTCAAAAAATTAATCAACATCTAGCATCAGCACTTTCGAGATACTGAGTTGCAAAGTAATACTGTTCCCCGAGTAACTAGCAACCTTTTGACTACGACTCAACTACATGGTTCAATTTTCTCACTTTTCTCTGCAATCATCGTAGCCCCACACCGATTTATCAGAAGAGCAATTGTCACATGACAGAATCACACAGTGCGCACTTTGTACACGTCCTTCGATTTGCCCACTTGTCCCGAGGAGAGATCGTCGAACGTTCAGCTTGTTCACCCAAGCGCCAGGTTGCTTGTGTGAGCACCAGATCATTTGTACGCCAGGGAGGTTGGGGCGGGGACCAAGCACTCTGATGTCCTCATCTTCTAACAGCAGTCAACCTGACCCCACCAAGACCTCCTCCTTCGAAAAGCTCGGCCACCGTGTCATAAAACTCCTGAAGGGCAGCATTGGGCTGTTCCGAGCTCCTGTACTTCTCCGCGCGCGCGCACACAAACTTTGTGTACTTCTCCGAGACGTCTTCAAATTCGATGCTGTCAAAGCCCGCGGCTTCCACATCCGCAACGTACTCCGACGCAGAGGGAACGTAAGGACAGGCCATAATCTCGCGCAGTTGATGCAGTTCTCTTTCGGTCAAATGCGACACCGTGCCGCTTCGGCAGGACCTGTCGTAGAGATCGTCAATGTACATCTTCCCACCAGGCTTCATAAACCGCGCAGCCTGCCGAAAGACGGCCGGGCGAACGGACCCTGGAATATGCATTATGCACATCAAGGAGACGACATGGTCAAATTGCGTAGACGATGGCTCTCCATTGCCGCCAACACCCAGATTCTCCGGTGTGAGGTTCAGGAAATCCTCATTGACGCTTCGTACCCTTTCCACCACGTGCGGATCAACATTTCTCAGGGTAATGCGTTGAGCGAGTTCGTGGTTCTTCCGCTGCAGCTCGATTCCAGTCACGTGTACGCCATACTTGGACACGAGGAAGCGGCCCGTGGCGCTAAAGCCCGATCCGATATCTAGAACCCGTTGATCCGACTGGAGACCGAGTTTCGAGGCGCAATGTTCGAGGGCACTGTCGCCGTCATAGTGCATGCAGTCGAAGGAGGAGGTGTCCGCGTTGGTCCATTTGGGCTTGTCGGAGAGGGAGGCGAGGATAGATCGCGCGCGGGATAAATTGTAGAGGGCCATGTTGGAGATATCGGAGGTGGCTTCATTCTGCGCTTCTTTGGTGCTTTCACTTCTGACGAGTATTGGGTCAGTCATTATCGTGTCGGTGTTGTGATGTAGACAGGTCCGTTTCTAGTCCACTCAGGCCGATACGATTGAGGAAGCTTCCACTGTTCATCTGGAGACTCAGCTGAAAGGCAGGTTTAGCAACTTTTTCAAGAGAAGTATTCTGGCACTTTTAAGAGATATCTGTAAATGCATAAACGATGCATCTGTAGTAATGCTGTTCACCGAAAAATAGCATATTTCATTTTTGCAAGAGAGGGGTGACACTGGCCATTTCGGAAGCGATGCCGGCATCCTACAATGGCAGTTCGATTCGAGCTGCCATTCGAAGATGATGCGCCAAGGGGCTTATCGTGCTCGTCACGTGCAGATAGAACATGTACCTATATCCAGGCTGTTGCCCATCATAATAAAGGCAGTCAATCCTGCTGGAACCGCACATGCAGCTACACCAAAGGGATGGTAGAACGTTGGCCCGGCCGACATCTGTGCAAAGTCCTTACTCTATATGCTCAGCGGTACCGCCATCCAAAATACCAGACGGTCCGAGGATCAAAAGCAACTACACTTTTTGCTACAGACCATCTTATCTTGTCTTGTCTTGCTAGGACAATAAGTAAGTTCCAAAGCCTGTACTGTAATGTGCCCGGAGCGGCTGTGGCGGTGGAAGATGATGATATAGCTAGCAGACCGGCATGTCCTACCTCACACTTAAGGCTTGGATCTGCTGCTATTTTGGGGCAAGGCTGGATCTTTGTTCTTGAATTGGACAGGAAACATGCGAGTCGTGCATCCAACGTTGATCGGGATGGGTTCTCCAAGCTCTTGGATGGCCGATTCGCGATGATCAAGGTAGGACTCGGAGGACCAGACTCCCACCATCCGTTACATTTCTGTTGCTAGAGGGGGAAGAAAGGGAGGATGAAGAGGAAACACACGGGGACACGTTGATGTTTGATCTCACCGCTCAGATAAGAGTGGCTAAGTCCTGACAGCATTTCATAGAAACATTTGGGGCATCGGGGAGGTGAGCTTCTCCTCATCCTTTGCCTACCTAATGTGCTCTCAACTTTTCGGCAGCGGCTGGCTATCGAGTACGAATTCTCGCCGTATCTATCGAATTCGAGGTGCTCGGATCATCCTTGGCTCTTAGAACGCCAAATGTGTGTCTGGAACCATCAGCTAGCACATCAAAGCCTATTTGGGGCATCTTCAAGCATGCTCCAGTGACGCCGCAAAGCACGAATGTAGAGATGGATGTTTTCCCCGATCAGGACCTAATGACAAAAAGAATCATTACCACAATGCGGACAACATACCACACTCGTTGTCAATAGAAAGAGGTTCATCCTTATCGTCGAAGTTCTCGAAGACTTTGAAAATCAAGGGATTTGGCATTATAGGATGAAGGTCAGCGTTCAAAACTTAGAGATAGTGGATTTCTTCTTATATATGGACTCATGGATGTATGAATAGAACTTCAAAGTGTTCCCTCGATTAGACTCAGTCTCAAGAATTAGTGCCGCTTTTCATACGCCAAATGTTGCAATAATGCCTTAGTGTATCTATAACGAAACCTAGCATATCATTTAGGATAAAGATCTTCCGTCAACGTTGGGATGCAAGAAGGCATAGTTACATTGCAGCACTCACCCATCCGCAGGATTTTCTCGTTCTATCGGTTTGCATGAAGATTCTCTTTACTCGGATTACAGTGGCTACGATTACAGTGGCTACCGAAGTGGACCTGAAAATACAGCTGACGTGCGGCGCAGCGTGTTCTTTCTCACGCTTAAACCTCAAAGATCTTCTTTTCCTTGTTCTTCTGTTTAGAGACTTGTTACAATGCTTTCCCATGAGAGCAAATCGCAATGGAACCTCTCTCGGCACTCGCTATAGCCAGCGCGATGGTACAATTTATCGACTTTGGTGCTAAGGTGTTCTCTAAAAGCGTGGACTTATACGAATCAGCCGAAGGCTCTTTGCCTATCAATGCTGAATTGTCGCCAGTACTTGAGGACCTCAGCCAGATTAGTGCAGAACTTGTATCAAAAGCTGGACTCGGAGAAGCGCACCTTACAGGGGATGAGCTGGCTTTGAACAGATTGGCATCACAGTGTAATGTTTTGGCAAAAGAACTCATATCGGATCTGCAACGCTTGGTAGTGCAGAATCCAAAGGAGAAGTGGGAAACTGTATATAAAGCAGTCAAAACTGTGTGGAAGGAGAAAGAAACTCACGAGACCCAAGATCGATTGAGTGCTTTTCGATCTGAGTGGATACTTCATCTTGTTGCTGTTCTAAGGTATATAGCACTTGAGCAAATAGGGTTTGTGCTTCAATGAAGCGCGATACCCCTGCGTTTTGGGGCCTTTGACCTAGTGGTATTAGCCTTACAATAGTACTATAGCACCTGGTTCATGGCTCGTATCGCTGTTTAACGTGACGTAGCAAGCAGCAGTTGAGCGTCCTCAAAGCCCTGAAAGACTTCTATAATGAACATAGGCGACTCAATATCAGCAACAACAACAAAGTTGACGAGATCAAACGAGACGTACTGTCTTCAATTCGATATATCCAGCAGAGCGTAGACGAACAGCACGTTGGAAAAGAGTCTCAGTCTTCACAAGGGCGAAAGCAAGCCTATTCAAAGCATCAGAAAGTTTCTCGTCGTGTTGAACCAACAGACGAAGACACCATCGAAATAGGCATAAGATTGTCGAGTGCCTTGCTGATTTTGCGCGAGAAATGTAATAGGCTATTTTCTGAAGAGAGCGTCCTACACGGGTTGTACTTTGAGACGTTAAAGACCAGATACGTCAGTGTCTTGGCTAGGCTGGCTACCTCCGAGGCTCTCAAAATTTGTCGTCCGCGGAACGTTTTATAAAGGAAACTTGCAGACCGCAAGCTACTACTCCAAGACTTCAACGCGCCAGATATCAAGCTTTATGTAAAAGATATGCTCGAAAGCGATGATGAGTACCTTCAGCTCAAGATTCAAGATGATCGATACGAGATTTTGGCAAAAGAAATTGTCGACAAAGCGCAAGGGGTATTCCTCTGGATGTTCCTAGTTGTGCGTTCCCTTCGTCGAGGTTTGACCAACGCAGATACTCTTGTTGTCCTCCAGAGCCGCCTCCGCCAATTTCCAACTGACCTCAGAGACTTTTATTCCCAAATGGTGGGAAATATTGAGGATGTCTACCACGACCAGATGGCCAAAAGCCTGCATATTGCGGTAGCTTTATCTGAGCCCTCGTCGGTGTTGTTATATTCTTATCTGGACGAAGAAGATGAGGACTTCGCTGAGAGACTGGATATACAGCCTTGGAACGGAACGGAGGTTATTAATCGATGCAATCTGATGGGGAGGCGGCTGAATGCTCGGTGTGCGGATCTGCTTGAGGTTTTCTGTGATATGTCCCTCAACCCAAGTTCCAAATACAAAGTCGACTTCTTGCATAGAACCGTAAGAGATTTTCTGCTTGAACAAGATATGCAAGAACTGCTGGCTCGCAGGATACAGCTCCCGTTCGATGTCCGGGCTTATCTATGCAGGGCTCTCCTGGCTCAGATCAAACTTGTTGCCAGCTTGATGCCCAACTATGACACCAATGTCCTTGACATGGACGAGAACCGTTTCTACTCATTCACTGAGCTCACACAAGCTGTGAGCAAAATGATTGAGATGGTCATGCATCATGTACATGAGATTGAAAGATCACGTGGCAAGACAGAAGGTTCTATCCTGGATGAAATTGAACGTGTGATTCTGAGCAGGAATAGGCTACGTCCCAGTGGTCCACCAGTTCGACTCGAGATTGAATATCGTAAGACATTCGGACTTGATTGCTTCGACCAAGAAGGTTGGCTCTTGGGGAAAGCCGTCACGAACGGCCTTACCGTGTACGTCGAGCAGAAGCTCGAGAGTGATCCTAGATACAGGAAGGAGGTTTATGGACGGCCGCCCCTGCACTACGCAATGCGCGGCAAACCTGTCAGTGTAGACATAGTACGGTTACTCTTACACCACGGCGCATCTTCAAACCAGATATGCAGGAACCACACCGTGGAGTCAGCTCCTCATCGTTCTCCAAGGTCTTGATCAGAAGTACCCAGTGGATGTGAAAGGAAACTGGGCTGAGCTCATAGACGTAATGATTAGTGCTGGTGCCAAACCATATCCTAAGACGTCTGATGAGAAGGATGCTACAATAGCAATTATTAGAAAGGTTTGTACGCCGAGCGATGCGGCTCGATTTAGTAATCTTCTCGAACCAGCAACGCAAGTCAGGGAGGTTCGGCAAACTTAGATTCTTCAAGCCGTTACAAAGCTGAAGGGGAGATCTTCGTAAAAAGCGTAAGCTGATGAGAAGGCTTCTACAGTCTTGCATGCATTAGCTAGTAGACCACTCAAGGAAGACCTTGCCCTTTAAGACTGGCCCTTTTGTTTCTCCTCGACCTCGCTTTGAGGCCTGTTGTTCAAGATCAAGCAAGTGGCAACATTCAATGAAAGAAATAGTCGTCCCATCCGACAAGACCGCAGAGCCGAGGTCCGCCAAAGATGATGAGCAGATAATGGGTATGAAATGAGTTCGACTGATTGTCTGCCGACGACCCAAGGTGAATATGCACCGCTAAGCGTTCAGCTACTCTTACCCGATCGGGCAAATCTTGGCGAAGTCTTAGTACTTGAGCCATGTAGCCATACTACAAGGCTGTTGCAAGGTTGACTTGAGACCGACATCACGAAGCTGTTGGAGCGCCTATATCTCTGTCTTCATACAGAGTTCGGATAGTATAGAATAAGTACCGAGTGTCTCAAAGAATATGGAACGCAGGAGCTGGAAGAAAGAGATGCATGAGCAGCTGAGCATTAGTCCTGCGTAGCCTTTTGAGAAGCACATCAGGCTGAGGGTACGGAAAACTATAAGAGCCAGTGGGAATCTCGATGGAAACGATGACTTAGGTTTCCAGTTCCAGCAACATTCTCACGTTCAACGTCCACTCGTCCGTCAACTCATTGTGAAAATGTGGTTCCTTACTACGTTGACATCGATCCTTACCTTAGCTGCAGCCTCGCCCGCAGGCTCTCTCCAGCGTCGAGCCAACAAAGCAGTCCTTTTCAATACAGGGCAGCAGTTCGTCTTACAGCCTTCAAACTCCCCAGTCGTCAGTCTCTGGGGCGGTGTCCAAAGCTACTTTCAAGGTGACGGTAATTTTGTTGTGTCAGTCTTCCCCCTCTAGTCACATTCGAATCATCCACTTCTATTTCAATGACTTTCGTCCTCGTATTCTAACGATAACCATACAACAGCTACAACGGCGGCCCGATCTGGTCCAGCGGCACCGCGGGGCATCATTGCGAATCAGGCGATACATGCCGCCTAGCCTGGCAATCCGACGGCAACCTGGTCGTCTATGTCAATGGCGCCGCTCTTTGGAGCTCTGGCACGGCGGGAAGAGGCCAAATACTGGAGTTTACGGCGCAAAGCTATGCGATTGAAATAACAGGGATCGAGAGCCAGGGTAGTGCGCCAGTCCTTTGGAAGACGCCTCAGACCGGGAATGCACCTGATCCGGGCCCTGGAGGACCAGGGGCGTGTGATGGTGTCGGCTGTTTCTCATGCTCCGATTGTATCATTGCTTCAGAATGAACATAAGGAGTTGAAAGCGAATTTGATATAGAAGATTGGTCATGGACAGCGTCTGGAAGCGCCAAGTGTAATTAGCAATCCAAGAGGGTTCGCTCAAGTGCTTCAGAGTCGTTAGGAATATGTTGAAATAGGGAGCATTGTTGAAAGTTGATAGTGATTCTTGGCACGTGACTCCAAGCCTTGTCAATCCCAAACCAGCCTAGCGCAGTATCTCTCTAGCGGTCTCTTAAGATCCTGAAGCTCACTCTCTTCAACTCGAGGCCACTTGCTTGCAATCACCCCGTTATGCCTGCCACCACAGCCGAGACTCTCTCCCTCGTCTCACGTACCGTCTCCGTTGCCCCTCTCGTCCTCCTCTCAGCCGCAGATCATTTCGGCCGCTCAGGCAAAGGTCTACGAAAGCGAGTCGTAGGTGTGCTACTGGGGCAGAATGACGGCAAGAACGTGAGAGTATCAAACAGCTTTGCTGGTACTTCTCCCTACTCGTCTCTTATACCTACCAGGCATGTGCTGATATGAGGATGCGCAGTACCTTTCGAGGAAGATGAAAAAGATCCCTCAGTATGGTTTCTAGATCACAATTACGTGGAGGGCATGAACGACATGTTCAAGAAAGTCAACGCGCGGGAGAAGCTTATAGGATGGTACCATACTGGCCCCAAATTACGGGCGTCAGACCTCGAAATCAATGAGCTGTTCAAACGCTACACACCTAATCCTCTACTTGTCATCATAGACGTGCAACCGAAGGAAGTCGGCGTGCCTACAGATGCATACTTTGCCGTTGAGGAGATCAAAGACGTACATCTCCCATTCATTCTCATCTCCCCAAACGCCAACACTGACATTAATTCTGGAATCGTAGGACGGCACAACGACCACCAAAACCTTCATGCACACCCCTTCCATAATCGAAGCCGAAGAAGCCGAAGAAATCGGCGTCGAGCACCTCCTCCGCGACATTCGCGACGTAGCAGTCGGCACCCTCTCCACCCGCATCACATCCCAACTCCAGTCCCTACAAGGTCTGCACCTCCGGCTCCGCGACATCGGCCAATACCTACAAAAAGTCATCGACAAAGAACTCCCCGTCAACCACGCCATCCTAGGCAACCTACAGGACGTCTTCAACCTTCTTCCCAACCTTTCCAATCCAACCGCCACACCCTCCGAAACGATAAGTGGAAGCCAGGAAGGAGGGGCCGGGAAAGAGGGCGATACGGAACTAGCGCGCGCCATGTCCGTGAAGACTAACGATCAATTGATGGCGATATATCTATCCAGTCTGATACGAGCGATCACAGCGTTCCACGACCTGATAGAGAATAAGATTCAAAACCGGCAGCAGCAGGAAGAGAAGGATGCGAAGAAAGAAGAGGAGGGGAAGGAGAAGGAGAAGGATGGGAAGAAAACCGGTGGCGAGGTCAACGGAGTCAATGGGGTTGAAGGGGAGATGAAGGAGCAAGAGAAGGAAGGGAAAGGAAAGGGTGATAAGAAGAGGTAGTTCTAATACAGAGCTAGCAACTCATGATCATTCAAGATACTGCAGCACAGAGAAACCATCACGCTCTTGGCAGCATGGAGACATAAATGTACAATACAACCCATTCACAAAATCTATATAAGCGAGCAGCCCCATCTGTATGCACAATCCTACACCCTCATCTTCTCACAAAGCAACCGGATACTCCGTCGTCTCAATCTTCTCCGGGTATTTGATCCCCCCCTGCTTCCGCACCTGATCCATCGTCTCCATAATAACAATACTCTCTTCCCAACCCATAATCTCACTTTCCAATTTCCCCTATCGTCGACAGACAGCCATCAGCACTGCGCCCCCAATACAAATACCCGCGCGATAGCCAAAGGTTTCTTCCAAGAAAAAAACAAGAAAAAAAAAGAGGGTGCGGGGGAGGAGGGGAAACAAAAACCCAAAGAAAAACCCACTCACATCCCTCACGCACCTCCCACACTCATCCGCCTCCCAAAACATCCCCCACCCCGGAATCTCACACTCCACCTCCCTCCCCTCCGCCCCCTCCCCCCCCACAACCCTATAACCCACCGGCC
>JAEUBB010000313.1:0-44141 GCA_018257885.1 Parmelia sp. 050094
GCTGCTGGAGGGAGTTGAGTTGTTGGGGTGGGTTAGTGGGAGATTTACAGCATATGATGGGAAGGCGATGGTAGAGGTGGGCGAGAGAGCCCGGGGTAGGGTGGTGGGAGTAAGGGATTGCCGGGGGTTTTGTGGGTGCTGTGGGTATGGTTTGTTGCGGAGTTTTGCGGGTGGGTTGGGGAATGGGGATTGGGGGGTTTGTTATTGTTAGAGGGGGTTTTTGTAGGGGGGGAGGTTGGATGGGAGGTTGTTGAGGTTGGGTTGTTTTTGTATTTGCTGGGGGAAATGGCAGTAGCAGGGCGTGCGGGAGGCTTTGGTAAAGGAGCGAGAAGGGGTCTTTGGGTTTAGATGGATGGCGAGAAGGACATTTGGACATGCTTAGAATGGAATCTTGTTGCAGTAAGTATGGAAGCGTGTTTTGTAGAAGAGATGCATATGGAAAGAGTTTTGAGGACTTTGTTTGAAGTCTGGACGGCGATTGAGGTCTTGACATGAGACTGTTTTTGAAGCGGTTGGCTGTTGTTGACAAGAAATGTGATCAAGGAGTGTGCTGTTAACATGGAGACATTCTGTAGAGGAGCTGTAACATGGAAGCTCTTGCTGTGAGGCACTGCATAGTTGAGTCGTACTGTGCTGAATTTAACAAAGTTTTGTTATTCGATCGGTAACCCTGGGATCTTGCTACCTACAATCACATGAGAGTCTCAGATCGATACTCAAACGGGCTTTTTGCCAATGACCACAACCGGGCTCTCTGCCATTGTCACACCACTCTGGCATTCCTCGTACACTTCTGCCAGCAGCTTCCTGAACATTGGCCCTTGAGCTTCTGAATTGTCGTTTTTCATAGCCTTCAGGCTGACCTCTTCCGCGGCGAAGAGGTGGCATTGCATGAACGGCGCGTACATCTCAGACGGGAGAGGGTAGGACTGGGATTTGGCTTGCTGGAACCCGGCATCTTCGAGGTAGGATGAGAGCTTCGAGGGCCATCTACGAAACATCCTGGGTTAGGGGCTCGGAGAGATAACAGAGCTTCTTGGGGTGATGAGATGTGATACTGACTCTGTAGCTTTGCCGTCGGGACCGCGTATTATGTGGACGTGCTTTTCGTTTGCGCTTTGCTTGAGTGAAGGATCTGGTGAGACGACTTTGAAAGATATCGGGTCGTATTCAACCCATTGGAGGTAACCTCCGGGCTCTGAGTGAGTCAGATCAGCATTGCCCGGTAGCCCCGTCAAAGGCACACACTTAGCAGCTTGTAAAGTTGTTTGAGTACGGCGGCGGGGCCATCTTTTTGTATTACGCAGAGGAAAAGCTGTACATGAACTAGATCGTATATTCCCTCCAGGTGTGATGGTACGTCTTCAGTGATGTCGAGTTGGGATAGCGAGATGTGAGATGGTAGCCAGGCTTTGCTGGGAAATTGATCTTCAGAAATATCGTATCCGTCAAGCTGTGCTGAAGGTAGCTCTCGACTCACGTCGATGAGCCACTGACTACGTGTAAGCTCAGCGGGATGCATGGGTGGCACTTTGGAGGTTGTCCTCGTTACCCAGTCCCAGTACCGATATCGGCAATCTTGGCATCTCTTGGAAATTTACCGTTGGATCTGATTATTGGGTGAATGGTGTAGCCTAGAAGGTCTCGAAGCAGCGCATGCTGGAAGTTCAACCTGGGTAGGAAGAACCTTTAATAAGATGGCACTTTTCGAAATCTCAAGGCTGATTACCGTAGTGAAGAAGCGTATCCCCGGCCTAGTAGTCGAGTATGAGCATTAGCGAGGAAGGATATGTCAGGTGATTGAGGGAAGAACAGACCTAAAGCGTACCCAGACTCGAGATACTTTTGGTCTTCGAGCGGCATTACTGCTGGCGGTGGCAGTTGTTGGAAAATATCAAGGATTTATTGATTAACTATCTAGGATGGTGTGAAGACCAAATATGTAGTGCCAAGACTCTAGATCACGTGGCCATTTGCTGGATGGCTAGGTGTTGAGAGGCAATGCATCAAATTCCAACAGCAGTGATAAAATGTAGTGAGTTGATACCGACATCAATTTCTACTGTTGTACAACGTATCATACCGTGCATACTGAAATATTCACTCATTGTTATCCAGATATCCGCAGCTAAAACGCCCAACAACAAAGCGCTGAACTATCATTCCACTTAGTCAGTCTAATAGACATTTGAACTGATCTATAGACCGTCTACTATTTCATGACTAGGCAATACACTAATAATACTATCCTAGTCTGGACTGATACTCCAGTAAAAAAAGGGGGGGAGAAATGTTGGGCATTTTGAACAGGAAGAACGACTTTCAGCATATATACTTCACTTGTCCCATTCTATCACGAAGCGACGATTACCCTCGCAATTTGAAAAGGCCCTCATCAAAGCCACGATCCTATTGCATTCTCGAGCATATGTTACGACCGGATCATGCAAGTCCTTACCCACCATCAGATCGAGTATCTTCAGAAACGGACGATCGTCATCTTGTCCGTGGAATACATCTGCTATCTTTTTTCCTCGTCCGACTCCTCCTTAATGACATACGCACCTCCAGACAAATGACGCATCGAGATCAGCGCTCTACCTCTAGATTTAGTCCATATTCTGGAACGGGAAACGTGTGAGGATTAACGACTACGAAGACGTGTCTGGCAAGTCTTTGTTTACATGCAAGAAACCAAATCGGTGAATTCTTCCAATAAATGCGGATTTATTTCCTCCATCCTTTTTTTCAGGGCTGAAGTAGAGTATTGGAAAAGATGGTTCAAAAGAAGCCGCTCTATTGGTCCGCCAGATTTGCTATGAATGGTCGAAAGTGAGAATCATAATCATGTAAGATCTATGCTGAGTAGAGGAGCAGATCGTAGTATCAAGGGAACCATGGGTGTGACACTTTTGGAGGGAGGGAAAGATATCACCTGACTCTAGTAGGGAAAATTATCGGTCATGAGTAAATTTCGTTGCAGCATCAAGGATGGCCGTCGCATGTCTGATTGATTAGGTGGCTGAGTGGTGATCGCTTCACTGTAAGGCGAAAAGGTTCTGGTCTCTAATCACGCTCAAGATCTTCCATACCAGCAAGTCTCGGCATCTAACAAGTCGCACTAGAGATCAGACGGCGCTGAGTTCGAATAGATTTCCGACTAGTGGAGAATTATGTCAAACAGTACGGCCTCGCGAATAACCCGACATCGCGAAAATCAACAAGGTCCTTAGCTTCTTCTTACAATTGACCGCACACTCATGTCTCTCGCCTTAGACCTGATGCTGAATTGGATAGGAAGTCTGCGCCGTAATGAAATCTACGTCATCCTCCAAACTGACCTAGCCAAAGGACTTTTTCTCCATGCTTATCTTGCCCAAATGGGAGTGCCGTCACGTGACCAATAATAGAATTTGTTGACAGTGGAGTATATGAATCTCGCAAGTTCCCTTCCAACCAGAGGGAGCGAAGGATCCGCAACCGCCCTTCGGCTCTGGATGTAGTCTTTTCAAAATCATGGGTGGGAAGTGTAGCGTTTCTTTCCTCCTAATACAGCGTTTAATTCGAAAATCGTTGTGATTCTGTCCTATTCGGACGGTCTACACGTCTTTGAGGGCGTGGGTCGGTGGCCTATGTCATTTGGTTACTGAATGCTTTGACCAAGGTCCAACTCTAAGAGATTCGTGATTGGCAATATGCAAAAGCAAGTGCCGCCGGCTACGGCGCATAAGTAAAGGAAGCGCGTTGCCTTTTGAGCCTCAGTGCGCCTCTGTCGGAGAATTTACAATGCAAGGAACAACCTTACAGCACGTGGAGCAAGGATCCATGATCCTCGTTGGTTTGTCCCAGCAGTGTCATCTTTACGTTTGGAGTATGGCGCGTTTCAGCAACATGAAAATGCCAGTCGGGTGTCGCATCAATGCCACACATGGTAATTGCCCTTTCTCATTCGACGACTAAGAATAACCGTTAATCTTATAATTGTACGCGACTATAGACGACTGTCGTCAGACGGTGCGTCCCCCTTTTTGCGTTCCAGATGTGCTTCATCCTTCTGACTGCTAAATGTATAATTTCATTGAATCGCGCTCGTTCCCACACTACATCCCTCTACGACTCCACGAACATTTGCGTCTGCAATGTTTCTCGTAGCTGCCGCTTTTTTCTGGTGTCTTTTGTTAAGAGCTGTACCTGCATTTGCGCAATTCCTCTCCCCGCCAACAGACTTGACAAGAAAAAACCACGTCCGCTACAAAGAAGTCCCCGCCGGCATCTGCGAGCAAAGGGACGACATCAAGAGTATAAGCGGATATGTCGACGTGTCAGCTGACGAACATATCTTTTTCTGGTTCTTCGAGGCGAGAAATGCGGATCCAACAACGGCCCCCTTGACCACATGGATCAATGGTGGACCCGGAGCCAGCTCAATGATCGGGGTATTCCAGGAGATGGGGCCCTGTTCAATCGACGTTGACGGAAACGTAGTTGATAATCCTTATTCCTGGACAAACGCTAGCAACCTGCTATTCATCGATCAGCCCGTGCAGACAGGGTTCTCGTACTCAACGACGACACCAGGATATATCAATCAGCAGAATGGACTAGTGATCGTGGCAGAGAATGGTGTTTGCCCTTCTAACGAAGTCACGAATGACACGTGTGGGACATATTCAGACCCAAACGACTTGGTTGGAATTCCCGTCTCCACCCCGAAAGCGGCCTCGTCGTTTTATGCTACTCTACAGGGATTCATGAGCGCATTCCCACAGTACGCAAGGGCAGGATTCCATTTTGCGACTGGTTAGTTGTCCTGGAGTCGATCATCGCAATGACTGACGTGTGTTTGGGAAGAGAGTTACGGAGGCCACTATGGCCCTGTCTTTGCCGAGTACATCGAAGTCCAAAATTCGAAACATAGAGCAGGGACACATAATATCAGTCTTGAAACGCTGACTATTATTAATGGATGGATGAACCCCCTGATCCAGGTATGATGCCTAATATAAGTGAAGAGATTTTCTTGGCGCTAAATAAAGCGACTCTAGTACGCTGCCTATTACAACTTCACTGTATCTATGCCCCTTTCTCCAGGGTACGTCCCGCAAGGACTAATACTTATAGGTCTCTCCTGGCAATACATACGACTATATACCATACAACAGCTCCGAAGCGTCGGAGCTGTACACCTTTGTCTACGGCTCTGGTGGCTGCGTTGACCAGCTGGAAAACTGTGTTGCCGCTGGGTCAAATTCTGTCTGTTTGGCAGCTGACAACTTTTGTCTGAGATATGTTGAGAACTTTCTTGACGTATTGACTGGTCGAGATGAGGATGACATCAGAGAACTTCAACCTGATCCGTAAGTTGGGTTATTCCGACAGGATGAAGGACGACGTATGACTCGTGTTCAGGTATCCTTCAGAGAACTACGTCCGCTATCTGAACAATCCAACTGTGCAGGCGGCTATAGGTGCCTATGTAAACTACACGGAGCAGTCCACTGCCGTGGCGATGGCTTTCAACACGACGGGCGATGATGGTAGATTGGATGGCACTACGAACGACGTTTCGGCTCTTGTGGAACAGGGCGTAGCGGTAAATCATACTCCCAAATCACACCAACAGCTAAAACTCACCTCACAACAGGTCACAATGATCTACGGCGACGCCGACTACAATAGTCTGTCCCCGCACCCTCCTTATCCCCCCGTCCCAATCTAACATCCCCACCCAGGCAACTGGCTCGGCGGCGAAGCCGTCTACAACTCCATCCACGTCCCCGGCGCCCCCACACCCGGCTACGTCAACATCTCGACCTCGGACTCCGTCGTCCACGGCCAAGCCAAACAGTCCGGCCGCTTCTCCTTCGCCCGCATCTACGACTCCGGCCACGAAGTCCCCTACTACCAGCCCCTGACCGCGCTCGCCATTTTCGAGCGCGCGATCCTGGGGTTCGATGTCGCGACCGGGGAGACGAAGGTCGGTGGGGACTTTGTGACGGTGGGGACGGCGCAGAGTGGGTATAGGGAGGGGAGCGCGGAGGTGAGGGTGGCGGGGGAGGGGAGTGGGGGGAGCGCGACGAGTGGTGGGAAGGTGGAGGCGGGGGAAGGGGAGGGGAGGGNGGACGAGGTTGAAGGTCGCGCCGCATGCGGATGGTGGGGGGTTGGTGAATTTGGAGCTGAAGCATGAGGTGGAGCAGATGGTGCATATTAGTCAGAGGAGAAAAAGGAGAGGGGTCGTTGGTAGCTGGTTGGGGCAGGCCTGGGGGCTTACGTAGCTCTGGGTGGTTTGAAGCGGAGGTTGGTGTCGAAGCGCTAGGCAGGTCCCGGAAGACAAAGTGGGATGGTCTGTATGTTTGAGTTAGACATAGATAGGTTCTCACCAGCCGCTGCGGTGCGAGAACAGCGATACGAGGACTGCTTTGGGATACGTAGCAATACAATAATCGGGAGACTAGAAAGAAACCCCGACGCACCGGCCAGGAGGCCTTCAAGAACGAACAATTTGCGGGCTCAAGAGTTGTGGGTGGGGGCGAAGGGAGGGAATCAAGAGAACAAGTGTACTTCTAGGATTAAAGGATACACTGGCGTACTGCCTTCATTTGATTGGTATTGTGGTGAGTGCTAGCATTGCAGTATAAATTAGCGGATCATCATTTCCATATTAATTACACCGTCTTTTACTCATCATATATGATGACCGTTTCCAGTTGCTCTTTTGTTATGAACCTGCCTCAGAAACCTCGTTCAAAAGCAGCATCATGAATTGTGAACTGGTATCCCAAAGACGTAATCAGATGTAATTCTTTAAGAAAGCGTTTAAGACCGTCTAGAGTCTCCATCACACCGCGAACTCGAGCCTGTCAGAGAGTGCAGTCCGCTCAATTCGTCACAGTTATGTTAATCACATTCGACCGCACATCCCCCGTCCTATGCGCCTTGAACTGATAGAAGCCTGGCTTGCCGAAATAGAGAGTAGCCTTCCCTTGGGCATTCGTCTTGACGCCCGCAACGCTCGCTCCTTGAGTCTTGTTCCCGCTTCTGCCATCAATTACAGTAACCGTGGTTCCTTTACCTTTCTTTACCGTCACGGCCGCCGGCGACAGTTTCAATAAAGACACATCGGACGCCACATCATCTTTATATGGCCAGTTCTCCGTCACGAAGGCCCAAAGCACTTCGTCTCCCGGCTTCAATATATCGTGGCACCCGCACAGATTGAGCCGGCCTGTAGATGGGCTCACTTGATAGTTGATGAACATTGTCCAGAAGTGGCCCTTGTCACCATCGAAAGAGTTTGTCGATGTTCCGATCCGCTCAATCTCGTAGTCTTCGTCCTCTTCGAAATACTCGCCGTCATAGGTAAAGTGGTGCAGTTTTGACGCTTCGTCGAGAGCATCCAGGGCGGTGTTTCCGGGGGCTCCGGGCTGCGGGTCAGGGTTGTCAAGGGTGCCGTCGCAGGGATACGTGGGGTAAGGGCCTTCGGAGACATTGATGTAGCGTGGACCGGATTTTATTAGGCCTTCCCAGAGAGTGGAGGTGTTTGCTTCGACGCGGAGGTTGACTATAGTTTTGGTACTAGGTGTGGGATTAGAAATACCTGATATCGATAATAACGGGATGAATAATGAATTGGAAGCGAACCCTTTGGTTTCGGTCCCAGCATTGGTTATAGCTATCGCTAGGAAAGCGTTCAGGAGCAAGAAGATACTGCGTAAAGTGCACATTGTGAGTGAAAGTCAGCCAAAAAGTGATTTTCTGTTGCTGCAATGTTTAGAGATTTCTATAGTGATTTGCTGGGTTGATGGGAATGGAGTCGGGCTTAAATGATTGCTGGTTAGGCGCATTTATGTAGACAAACTGAATAGATTTGCTTGTCGGTTCCTTAGTGGGCAACATTAGACGAGAGCGACCTTGTGTATGCAGAGTAGTCAGCCTTCGCTAAATACGTGCTTTTACTGGTCCATTGATGCCAAGTGAACAGCCACTGAACAGATGGAGAAAAAAATGTAGACTAGAGAAAAAAACATAGATTTGCTGAACGCCTCAATAGAGTCGATTCTCGTAACAATTCTCGTAACAAAAAGCCACTCATGGGTCAGCGCGGTAACCTCTCGTATTTGTCCCCAAAATGTAAAACCAATCATGCAGCACATCGATATTGATCAACAATGCATGTGCCATGGAATGCCAAGATCTTTGAAGGTCTTGCATTCATGCATGATCGATCGCATCTCGTGCACAGTAGTCCACCTACTCTCCCTGCATATCCAAGCGGATCCATGAAAGCCATTGTCCGTGTTACTTGATTTAGTATAAGCATGGTTTAGATACTAGAAACGAAGCAAAGATGAAGCATTTAACGCAAAGCAGGTGCTTTCTCCAAAATCGTTTCCATACTAACATATTCTTCGCATCGTCCATATAAGTCAAATAGGTTCTCTGAAAAAGAAAATCTCCTGCTATCTGCTTTGCATCGAATGAACGAACTTGAAGAAGACTAGTCCATTTTGTAAAGAATCAGTGAAATCTATTGCGAAAAAGATGTCAAAGCAGGCACCTTGTCCAACAATTAAAACATCGCGCGTCGATCATGCTGTAAGGAGAGTGTGGAAATTGTCAACAGCGGACACGAAGCAACAAGTTGAAACAAATTAGAGAATGAAAAAATATTCCCCAGCGAAATCACTCTTCTCAACTTCGTTACCTCGGACGATTCTGTGCGGTGGTGAGAGCCGTCTTCTCATTATTCAATCTCTCTCTCAAATTGCAGCCCGACTACTGCCTTCTTATGACTCATTTCTTCTAGAAGATGAGAGATGATCAGATTTTTATCGACTCCGATTAAAGATCTGTAAATAATAGGACGAAGGCATCGTCCCATAAGCCCTGTTAGCCTCGACAAGCCTGCCACTCGTCTCCTTGTCTCCGAAGACCAATTCCAAATATTCACCGTCGCCTTCATCGTCCGTAGTTGAAAGATGTGGAGCTCCGTTATCACGGCACACGTATTGCGCAAGGCTTTGGTGGGAGTCGAAAAGGTCAATTATCTGACTTTTGTTTTGAGGTCATTGGATTTTGTTCCCCATTTGTGCTCGTTGCCGACTTTGCACCTCATAATCCCCACGGATGAGGGTTACACATCGCTTCGAGCACTTTCTATGCGACATTGCTGTGCATTTCCGCATTTCTGAAATAGCTCCATAGCATTCTGGCCAATGCTCAAGCGAATCGTAACTTTGTTTCCAGAGTGGTCTGTGACAGATATAGATACGTTGTACCCGACATTTGCTGTTGCAGGTGAAAGGCGACCATTTTTAGTCTCTTACACAGATATTCCATTTTTTAGCCAATGCAACATTCTTGGTCTGTGGTAATAATCCCAGGGTGATGCACCAGAGCCAAATTGTTTAGCTCATCCACGAGACTAATCCTGACAGCGAGTATATGGATGAGAAAGATCTTGTTTCGTTCTTCTTCAACTTCAACGATCCTTGCAACTACGCCCCTGACAGATCGGCTGAAAGGCCTCTTCTTTATGTCCTCCTCATATAGTACTGCAATGGGTCCATTTTCAATATCATTCCACGACCGGTCCTCACCTTCGGCGACGGCCCAGACCATATACCAGGTCTCGTTCATTCTGAACGCTAGCGATTGGTCTTCATGTATCTGAGAGGTCAAATCAAACATGATTCCTTCAGTCTTGATGCAAACACCCTCTTGACTTCTCTTGCCTGTCAGTCTCGATCCAGTGCTTGCCAGCCCGACCCCCAAGACGGACTGCGGCATCCATCCAAGGCCGCCGCCAGTTATTCTCTTCAATCCGCAGAACACCAGCTCACTTGGGACCCCTTGCCACATACTAGCAAGAATCTTCATCCTGTCCTCTCCTTGGGCTTCTATCACCTTTCCCACATCCATTCCAAGTAGGATAGCAAGACACACGGCTTCGTCACTTCGCCGGCTTGTCGTTCGCCAGCGCACTGCTGCAACAACCTCCCTGATTTGTTCACATTCTGGTACTGGATTAGTGTACATGTTGAGGCTGAGGCGCTTGAAGGCAGTCCTGAGGTTGGCGTAGGCTAATGAACCCTCGGAGTGAATAGGATCAAAAGCCCGCAACCAGTATCTTGGTATTACGCTGTTGCTGTTGACCATTTTGATAGTATCAGCAAGTTTTCTGTCAACGGATGTCGGCATGCCTTCCAGCCATGTCTTTGAGACGTCCAAATGAAGTCCGGCTGGAGGAGTCTGCCTGTGCGACGTTCGTCCCAGAGAATTCAATTTCAAACGCTCGGTTTTGAGTACCCATTCACGTGCTTCTGCCTTCTTTTGCATCGTTTGCTCACGAAGTTGTGCCGTCTCTGACCGCAAACGAGCGATTTCCGCGTACACGGCCTGAGTTCTCGCAATAGATGCTTCAGTGGCTGCTTCAATTTTGCGTAGATCTTCCGAGTCTAAGCTGACGTTCAAGTCCTCTTCGTCTCCAGAACTCTCCCCAGATGCTACTTCAGACATATTATCTACACCGTTCTCACTTGTCCCAACCTCAACATCATCGGCACCTATCTCGGATACACTCAATGACATCGGTTTCTCCGCCTCCCTTTGCAGGTCCAAGAACTCCTGGCCATTTTCATCAAGTGCCATAGCACGAACAAGGCTCCTCTCATACTCTTCGTTGCTCCTGGATCCCGATAGATCCTGAATCTTGACCATGCCGGCAGCTTCACCCCCCTCGGAAATATAATGTCCTTCGATCTCATCTCCGAGAACGGCACAATCTTTGAGCTGGAAGTAAATCTTGCTTGCGAGAGCACCTTCGTGGTACGTCCACAGTCGTGTCGTCCATGGAGCGACCATGATTCTTAGCAGTAATTCTTCCGGAGCGGCCAAGGAGTCCACGGTACGCAGCGAAGAATCAAGGACAAGCACCTTATCAGCCCTCTCATAGACGTACCGCATGCTTTTGATGCCAGAGTCCTCGTCGTCCTTTCTCGAGGAACACAGATAGTGTCTATCCAGAAAGGGATATCAGCCCGATGAGATGGATATAGAGCATTGACCTCGCGTTGCAACCTCTGGAGCTGACAAGCAGGCAATGCGTTTTCTTGCAGATTGCCAAGTCTGTCAGACCAAACATGCGATATGGCAACGTAAGTAGTCTCCGTCTTCCCTACCGAAAACTTTTGTATATCCAGTTGATATCCAAAGCTTTCATTGGCTGCGAATGTGAGCAACGGAATGCCTCCCTTGCACACAATTAAATCCACTCGTTTCGATGAGCCGTACATAAGAGTAATATCAGAGCAATGACATACGGATTTGATATGTATCGGCCGATACGTATCATAATCAATCTTCTCATATTTGCACGTTTCGACCGTACAGCAGGAATGATCTTTCGCAAAAACACGACGATCGATGCGACTTAGGTAGAGTAAAAGTGTCACATGCGAGGTAGTGAATTGGTCGGTAAGCCAGCTTAGTTCCTTGATGCACCAGCCAGCATCGAGCAGTGATAATCTTACACCTAAGCTCTCACTCCCAGCTCGGCTCCGACCTTCCTGGAAGTCGCGGTAGATGCTCTCCTGCGCAAGATCCAAAGCTTCCGCGATCACGACGATGGCCAACAGTACATTGGATGCATCGTCGTCAAGAAAGGGTCCAAATGTAGACGTATCCTGGATTTGCGGTGAACCAGGATCAGGGTTTTCTACGGTGAAGCACTGCAGAGCATCGAACACTTCGTCGAGGTGTTTATTGATCAATTTGCCATGCTGCTTCCTCTCCGTCTCGCTGCTTGGTGATTCTGCAGCAACCCAGTACCACAGATATTTATGCAAATGAAGAGTGCTGAGTCGGAGACCGTCTGAAATATCCTTGACCACGAAGTCCAATGGATCAAAAGCTACACCAACTGAATTGAAGACTCCCTCGAGCAAGCCATACCACAGCCATGCTTGCAAGAAAGGCGCCGCAGTGTTCAACACAGGCGCTGTACTAGGACCTACTGTGAACTGTTCCTTTGTACATTTGAATGTAGACAAGCTCCGTATACGGATTGAGCCATCCTGATGATCATCGGCTGCGCATATACACTTGATGATAGGATATCTTGAGAAGGAATTCTGCGGTTGCTGAAGGTGTTCCATTTTGACTGAAGCCTCGAGCAGATGATTGATTACTTGCTGCTGGGGTTAATCTGCTCCAGCTCGACATTTTGTCGCTGGGGTTGAATTACTTTGGAAAGCTGGCCATTGATCAACGAATAACTTTGGCAGCGCTAAGAATGTGAAAAGAGGTCGGACCACAGGTGAGCAATGCACAGCACAAGAGTGAGGGCAGATTTTTGAGGTGCCAAGCCACTTGGATTTACGAGTTGCAAAAAGCATGCAATTGCTTAGCATTTGTTCATGTCGCCTAACCCAACTTATTTACATCAACTTTTTCCCCACCATATAATTCTGCTAAAATTAATAAATATTAATAATAAGTAAAGGCTTACGATTAGTGCTGATATTATACAATACATTAATTTCTTTATGGAGCCAGTGTAGATAAGAGTCTCGTTTAGTAAAAAAAGAGCTGTCAAGTAGATCTTTGAGCTTAATTTATTAGATTGAGCTTATTTTATTAGCGTATATCGAGAATTTATTCTATCTAAGAGATAACTTCTGATATAATAAAAAAGAAGAATTATAAAAGATATCTTCAGAATTTTAGAAGCTATCCTAAGAGTCTTAATTAAGAGTTTTTAATATTAAATATAAGTGTTGACATAGATGACTTGGTGGGGTGAAGGTTGAGCAAAGATGCCAAGCAATTGCATGCTTTTTGCAACTGGTAAATGAATCTCACGCTAGAGTAATTACAAATCACTAAGGTAGTGGGCTTAACCGAATGCTACTTTGGCGTCTGATAAGATACTTTACCTTACCATAGGTAAGGTAAAGTAAAACAAGGTACCGTACCTCAGACTCGACAAGTTTACGTAATCGTGCCCCACACCTAGCCGAGGAACGAGGCTAGGAACGAGGCTAGGTGTGGGGCACGATTATAAGATCACACATTCACGTTCCTGGTCTTGTCGCTCCTGTACATAATCTCTGTTTGGCAATGCCAAGGTGAGCTCTCTTGCCTTGTGGTCACTTGAATGGATCATTTATCTCATCAATTTCTGACAGTGACCTTTGGGCTCTCGCAACGGAGAACCTCCAACAGAAGGACAGAGACTCCCTCAAAGAGCTGAAAGTTACCACGTCCAGTGTTGAGGATGTCGCTTTAGCCGTTAAGGAGAGAAAGAATGAGTGCAGAGACCGGCAATGGGAGTTGAAAAGAAGCAAAGGCAAAGATGCTATCGTGCTCAGAGATGTCTTCTCAAAAATTTCAACTTGGCTGCAGAAGCTCGTAGAGGTCGGCGATGTGGCTGTGAGCTATGATCCTGGGCACGCAGCGCTCCCATGGGCAGGGATACGTTTCTTGCTGAAGGTATGCACGTCCGGTGCGTTGACGTCGTAAACTGAGAGGCTGTAGGTGGGGATACAAGATGTCCAGCAGTACGCAGCCGTCACAGAAGGGGTTGAGAAAGTGATGAAAATAATTGTCCGCTTCCGCATCGCTGAGAGGCTCGCCCGAAAAGCAAGCTCCGAGACGTTGAAACGGCTCGAAACCAGCCTCGTCGAGCTATATACGTCTGTATGGTCTTACTTGCTTAAGGCGTATCGATATTTTGGCAGGAATACTGCCAGTAGGTGATGACGTCCTAAGTGTCCATCCAGAAACATACTGACACGAGCAATGGTAATCGACTAACCTCTAGCGTTTAGTAAGGGCCTTGCGTAGCATGACAACCTTCCTCGACAAGTTCCGCGAAGTGGACGAAGCCATCAAGTCACGCGAAGCAGAGGCTGACAAATGGTTTGAGACCGTTACTGCTGAGCGATCTGAGAATATGGAAGGTACCCTTAGTGCCCTTACATTAGAAGAAAGAGAGTCTCATCAGCAACTGTACGCGCTTTTGGACGAAATTTCGAGACCCATCAAGCGCATGGAGGCAGAGCTTGCAGAAGTTCGTGATTTCCTCTCAAACGAAAACAAAATTATGATCTTGCAGTGGTTCTCTCCTCTACCATATCAGCAGTATCACGTCCAAGCGAGTACTGACGTGCTTGCCGGGACCGGGAATTGGCTTCTGCGTGATGAGAGACTTAAGACTTGGGCCAGTTCAAGTTCTCCGTCCGTGTTGTGGCTTCGAGGTCCTCCCGGATTTGGGAAGACAAAGTTGGTGTGAGTGCTCATCAGACCATATCAAAACCGATCTTTGATGGTAACGCCTTGTTAGGTCTATCCTCCTCAAGGAACTTTTAGGCGAAACCGATCGAAACGAGAACCCTATCCCGTGCTACTTCTATTGTACTCGTAATACCGCAGAAACGGAACGCAGCAAGTCAGACACTATATTGCGGAGCCTGGTAAGACAAATGGCAACGCCAGGGACAAAAGATACAGGAACTTTAGCCCGCATTCCAGCACCCGCACTTCAAGTCTATGACGCCCGAAAGAAAGACGCTTTTGCTGCCGGCCCCCTAACATCGTCGGAATGCGTAAAATTAATGATTCAGCTGGCTAGTCAGAGAACACTCACTACCATTGTCATTGATGCCTTGGACGAGTGTGACCTATCATCGAGGGCTGAGTTGCTGGAGTCTCTTGATCAGGTGGTTGAGGAATCTGTGGGCCTGATTAAAATCTTGATCTCTAGCCGCAATGACAGAGCTATCACGTGCCATCTGGAAGGTTTTCCTAACATTACAATCAATGCAGACGACAATCATACGGATATCGCTAGATTCGTCGAGTATGAGGTTGATACGATGATTAAGAGCAAGAAACTTTTATGGGGTAAGGTATCGACGGAGCTAAGAAAGCTGATAAAAGAGACGCTATGTGAACGGGCAGATGGGATGTAAGTAAAATACCCTCTTAAGCCAAAATACACTTTCACTACATTTTGCTCTTGGTTTATGATAGAGAAGCAGCTCGCGCCCTCTTTTTATCCACTACCTCGAAACAACGCTGACATGAGATTGAACAGGTTCCGATGGGTCAGCCTGTCCCTTCAAAATTTCCGTGGCTTGACCGTCGAGCGGGCCGTTCGCCATCGCCTCGGAAGACTGCCACAAGACCTTCAGAAGTTATACCAAGAGACGTATGACCACCAAGTCAATACTGGAGATGA
The DNA here is from genome assembly GCA_018257885.1 of Parmelia sp. 050094. NCBI lineage: Eukaryota > Fungi > Ascomycota > Lecanoromycetes > Lecanorales > Parmeliaceae > Parmelia > Parmelia sp. 050094. The sequence continues at coordinate 15,242 of JAEUBB010000313.1, forward strand.
GGATCAAATATCGATTGCCAAAGATGCCTTTAGGCTTCTTCTCTGTCTTGAAAACACCCTGCCAACAGAGGAATTCCTCATTGCTTTGAGTTTTTGTAATGAAGATGAAGAGATCTTGACTAAGGACGATCTACTTGAACTGTGCTTCAACTTCGTCATCGATGATCTAGAGTCTAACTCCTTTCGATTTACGCATTTATCTGTTCGAGAGTTCTTGGAGACCAAGGAAGGATTTGATCGTGAGACTTGCCACCGCACTGCAGCCATCTTCTGTCTGCGCTGTGTGTCAGCTCCGAGTCTTGCATCCCGACTATTTCCCAACTATCCAATCAAGAAAACTTCGAATAGTGATGAAGCAGCAATCTCAGTTGGCAAGGAGGAAATTGACTCTCAAGATCCCTACAAGGAGATGATGGCGTCTCTTGAACTTAGGGATGGTTTAGCCTGGGACTTGATTGGTAAGGACGATTATTCTGAGGAGGTATATCAATTTGCGAGCACAAATTTGACATCCAACGAGTACGCAAGTATGCTGTGGCCATACCACTTAAGTCTCAGTAGCATTTATCGACTCTCGGAACCTTTGAAGGCCATGGCCTTCGAGTTCATGCTAGGAGATTGTCCAGATACTGCGGCCTTCCACGAGTGGTCAAGCATGATGTACGAAGATGGCTGGCGACTACGATGCCCTTATACCTATCCGAGAATAAAGTCCTTGCCAACACAAGGTTCGAGAGGTCAACCTATCAACTACGAACGCATGATTCACGACTCGTATCGCTGGACATCGAAGGACTCCCGGCCCCTATCGCCGTTCCTCACCTTGGAGTCCTCCCCCAAAACCGACCCCATCTTCGTATCCTGCGTCTGGAATTTCTCCGACATACTTCAAGCCCGTGTAGAGTCTGATCCCACCACTATCGATCTCGAATCCGATGTCCCACGACGCGATCCCAATTCGCTCGAAAAAGCTTGGTGGACCTCCGCCGAGCCTGCCAACCGTGTCCGCGCTCTCGATCTAGCTTGTCTGTACCAGAACTACGACTGCGTGAAGATCCTCCTCGAGGCTGGAGCGAAAGCCACCAGCCACCTTGCGCTCTCATTTGGTATCCGTGCGGGGCGTGCGGATATTGTTCAACTACTACTAGAGCATGGCGCACCCCTTGGCACGCAGAGCGATATCGAAACATGGAACCAGGAGACAAATTGGCCGACTGGTTTTGGTTCCAGTCCGTTGCATCAGGCCGTCATTGTCGACTCGCCGACGATTCTCGATATGCTGTTAAGGCATGGGGCAGATCCTAATATACGTATCGAGGACGTTTCGGCTTTGGACTTGGCGAAGGGTAAAGCGGCACCGGAGCTGGTGCGCCTGCTTACGAACGCGGATGCTCGTTCTGAGAGTACTTTGACCCTTCCACTAGACGAAGAATCGATACAAAATCACAATCATACTCTCTTCGGCAACATCCTACAGCACCTAACTAGAGAACAGCGCCTCTATCTTTATTTTGGGCTGCAGCCCTCAGAGGATACAGAAAGCGAGCGTAGCAAACGAGATGTCAAGACTTTACTCACAGGTAGTGCAGAAGGGCCTCTTTTCACTTATTCAAAAGATCATGAGTTGTTGCTCTTGGTTACGCAGCATGGTTGAATATCCATAAAACAAGCCTTGAGCGGGTCAATGGAAGTCGACTTGGGGAAGCCTCGACCTTACATTCTGGAATTCCTGGGGCGATACCTCTGAGCAGCTCTAAGCAGGCCGTTTCCACGTATTTATGGATGACTATATGCACAAGTGGGGAGAGTAGGATTTGCTCTTGGGATCTCCGTAAAGAGAAAAAAACGTTAAAGGATTAGTGTCGTCGGTATCGTGAATAGCCTCGGACAAGCAATTGATTGAAGTGAAACCCCGAAGGCTATCTCCACTGAGACCATGAATAGACTGAAACTGGACGGACAAGGGTGATTGATCGCCTGACTTCTGCGTAACATTGTACAAATTTTGCAACCATAGGCCAGTAGCGGTAGTGAGAGCATCCGCAGTGGCAACCATTGGTGTAGTACTAGAAACGAGAGCTATATGGGGATTATCAATCTCAGATTGAGCCGTTGTTTGTCGACGTTGTGACTCCTTGCCAGAGACTAAGAAGTAATTGGGGTGTTGTGCAAAGTGATCGATTTCCGGGTACTTCTCTGGTGTTTCGTGACTTGCTAGCGCAAGGAACTCTCGAATTGACTCCATTTCGCTGGAAGGACAAGAACTACTGATACCTTGCTCTGGGGGGGCGGAACAGCCACCGGGTACTGGAGTAGCATCTAATCTGCTCAGTAATCAGTATTTGACTTTCCTGTTATCTAGATTTGAATCAATTACGTCATGGGATACAGATCGTTGAAGGTGCAGTTTACCCAAATATCAGTACTACCTGCAGGCCAGTGATCGAATCGCGGGGTTAGAAAGACTGCGCTTGAGGGCCCGGATAAAGAAGCAAGGATTATACAGGTGAAGATCAAAACCAGAAGCACAAGCCTCCTGCGGAAGGAGAGCTGCACTGAGCATATAGTACCCCGAAATTCCATGGACCAGAGATAAGAGATCGGACTGTTTTGAAGACCGGATAATAGGGCACCAAATGGAATGCCCTTCCCTGTTGTCAGTTCGTGACGGATATAGGAGAATATGACGGCTGCTAAAGAGGCTTGAATCGCAATCTCGTGTATTTTCGCGATCAGTTGGTATACGGCCTGGTTATGAATCGAGATGCCCACATAGTAGGTATTCCACTTTAGAATGATTTGGCACAGGGGGACACTGATAGGAATTAGGTGTATGAGACTTCTCAGCAAAGCTAGCGTGCGGTCTTTGCGAATTGCTATCTTGACAGGTTCGTGGAGGCCTCGTCCAGTAAGGTGACCGAGCGATTTGAAGCTATGAGTGATAAGGGCCAGACCTAAAGCCCGGAGAACAGATCTCGCTATGTCTTTTGATGTGGCCCAAAATCTAGACATTGAGATTGAACGCGGCAAGATTATTCTACTGCTTTTTCTGGGAGATAGAAAGTGTTGTGGTGTCATCGTCTCTGCTGAAGTATCTGGGGCTTCATTTACCTTTTGAGGGCGCCATCTGCGTGTCAAAGAATGGACTTGAAGTCTCTGCGCAAAAGACAGAATCATTCTCTAAGAGGTTGAATTGGGACAAATCCATATTACAAAGAACTGACTCATATCTTTTGAGGTATGAATCAGTCCTATATCATATTTCTGAGGTATGAATCAGTTGTGTGAAGTATAGTTGGAGTACTCATTTTCTAATCTATTTGGGTAGTGTCTCGGAAAAGGGTGAGGTTTCGGGTAGGTCGCGGGAGTGGGTTTAGGTGGTCCCTCCCCAGGCTGACAGCCCGATAGCCTCTAAATAATTAGCGCCAAATATTAAGGTACCTTACCCGTAGAAGTATCTGTATGAGTTTATCTGGACTCAATCTTTTGGACTTATCATGTTTCTTGCAAGCCTTGAAAAGTCGAGACGCGATGCAGAAGGAAGCACTGTAAGCTACAGCCTAAGCTCTGACAAATGAAAGACCAAGTCCAACTTCCATAGGAGTGTTGGAAATTGATGCAACACCTCTCTCAACACCCAGCCACGCAGCAAATGGCCACGTGATTTAGCGTCTAGCATAGCTATATATTTGGATGTCACACTCCCTCTTAGCTAGATAATCAATCAATCCTTCATAAATTCTAACAAGGACGAGCGACATCTGGACCTGTGTATTGGTTTACGTGAGCGCCTGCGGTTCGATAATCATAGGCTACACAGGCTACAACAGTACACATCCAGCAGATGTGGCATTGGGGACCAAAATGCACCTAAAAGGGGCTTTGGAAACCTTCTTGGTGATGGAGGCACAACGATGGGGCAACGGCTCGTCAGGGCTGTGCGGTGCAGAAATTGGCCGTCCGTGCCGTTCAGCGGCGTGCAGAAGCCACATTCGGTAAAAAGCTTGTACGATTTCTAGTTCTTACGGTTACACTGGAGAAGTGCTCCTCCATATAGGCGGTAGACGTCAGCAGGCTGGGGATGCGTTGCTGGCTTAGCTATTCGATGTTGAATGATTGAAAGCAGAAAGGCGGTAAGAAAGGAAAGAGATATAGGAAGCAGCAGACATGAAGGCATGATAAGAAGAGATCGCGATGCTGGAATAGGATTTCTCAGACGAACCGTGGGATGTTCCCGAATATCCACAGTAATCTGTGAGGCTTCTTCGCGATCGACTCTCGCCTGGTACATTGTGCAGTGGTCTTATCTGCGCCATCTCTTGGCACAATGAAATTATGCAAGGCTGATAGACAAAGTCCAATGGGGAGCACAACATCAGTGGTACCTACTAGGGCTGATCACCGCTACATACTCTGCATACTACGCCTTGCTTGAGCCTGTCAACGCCCACCAAAAGCCCCCTTTTTGCGCGAACATAATAAGTTTTATTATTTATTTATTCGAGAAGCAATAGTGCCGTTGTCTCCAGTACAATTTTCAGGGATCGCAGTCTCGCAAGACTGTAATCGGCTTTAAGAGCGATAAGGAAGGTAATCCTAGATTATGTCAGATCCACTGAGCATTGCAGCTGGCGTTGTCGGTGTCGTTTCGGCGGCAGCTCACATATCTTTGCTTTTGACCAAGTTTACAAAATCGACCATCGCAGCCCCAAGGCAGGCCAAAGTAGTACTCATTGAGGTTAGCGACGTAGCTGCAATCCTATCGCATCTTCGATGGTTCCTTGATTCATCTGATCGGTCCAGAACCTCCTTGCTCAGGGTGGAAAAGGTGGTAACCATTGTCAGCGGCTGCGTGCTTACGTTCTCGGAACTTGAAAAGATGCTCGATGAACTAAAGACTGGAAATTTGGACGTTTTAGATTGTCTGAAATGGGCGAAAAGGGAGTCAGCGATTGCGAATCTTATCCACAGGCTGCAGAACCATAAGGCATCGTTGTCTTTGGTGCTCAATATTTTAAATGGGTTCGTACCTCTCTACTAAACTTCATTGTCCGCACGTGTGCTAATATCTTCAAGGCACACGATTGCAGAAGCCAAAGATTCAGTAGACCGACTGCACACACTTATAGAGAAATGCTACAAGGAAATGTCCTCCAGAGTGCAAGCATTGGAGGTTCTCAACATGCCGAAGGTCGATGAAACCTTGATATTGGAAGATGATACAGAATCTCTCGCAACTATTACCAATCACGCACATCAGTCCAATTTGGGTTGTGGAGAATCCATTGAAAGCGAACTTGTACGGTTTGACTTCTCGGATGAGTTGCAAAGGTCTCGTGTGTATAGGAAGAACCAGGCTTTTCGCGAGTCTGTCATTTCCGCATTAACAAAGAGTGTCTACTCTCTTGGATTGTCGTTCTTCTCGGACTTAAGTATGGCAGAAGTATCAAATATTTCCGTGATAAATTTGGCGATCACTGAGGAAGAAGTCTTCAATCCTAGACGGGCCTCGCAAACTTGGTCAGCACAATTGGACCAGGATCCATCTATCGACGGTAACGTAGACGGACGACGTACTCAGCTATACAAGATCGCACATGAAACTATCTCAGCTGCAAAGTTCCAGGGATATCGGCCGGCATCAACTCAGATGGAGCGGCGAAGTCTCCCAAGGTCTCGTTCTCCTTTATCCCAAATACAGCCAGTTGAAAACCCTGTTACTCGTCCCCAGTCGAAAGGGCGCCCTGAAGAGAAGGAGAGTATAAGAAATGCCAAGAACATGGGTCCGATATCTACCCTCTCACCCGCGAAACCTTCAGATCTACTTTCGCCTTTACAAGCCCAAAATACCTCGTTACCACGATCTCAGGAAAGGGAAGAGGACGAGAAAAAATATTCGTGCAAAGGATGTGGAGAGGTATGTTTTACGCCGCTATACTGTTTGGCCAATCCGCCACCTCGTCCAGGGCGAAGGCTAATGACAATCAACGCCCAGATGATCGAAGAAGGAGATGCAATCAACGTCAAAGCACCGATACTTAGTAAGTTGGTGGTAAGGTATGCGATATGTGTATATGATGGAGTATAGGGGGCTGGATTGGCTGAGACTGACGAATGTGGACCAGTAGTGTAAAGGCAGTCGTTACCGGCGTGGAAGGCAAAGAGAGAGCTGCGGGTGCCAATAATGATCACTTTGCAAGATAGATTTACTGACAATCTACCAACCGGTAATCCATGGCACATAGACTGTTCCCGCTGCAACACCTGTGGTACCATTCTCGATTCGGACTCCGATATCCTTCTCCTCAGCGACGGGTCACTCATCTGCACTAATTTCAATTACAGCTGCAGCGTCTGTGACAGTGACATAGAGGACCTAGCCAATTTCAGTAGTGATCAGACCTTTTGCGCAACATGCCTCAAGTGTCGAAACTGCAAACAGAAGACCGAGACTCTCAAATATGCTAGGACTTCACAAGTGATATTCTGTATGAATTGTCACGAATCGTTGATGCTGTTCCTGGACAAATCCTTGCCATCTCTACCGCGCCGTCAACCAGGATGTAGATGCACCTAGTGAATTTTCCGTGAGCCATTTTGGTTGGTGACTCGAAAAGAATCTTTAGAACCAGGACGAAGGCTCGTAGGCAGGGGCCTGTGATGCCTGAAATATCTGAATTTAATGATTTTTCTTATCTACTTAGGTAGGGTTCGGAAAGGGACGAGGTTTCGGGGTGATTTTGGGGTAGGTTTCCCAAATAAAGCTCCGCCGATTAGATAAGGTACTCTTACGCCCCGAAATTAGCGCCATATGTTACGAAACATACCTGTAGAACTAGTCCGAATGAGTTCATCTAGACTCGACCTTCTGATTTCACGTATCATGATCCTTATCTTAGCAGCAATCAGCCTTGAGAATATTGGGACGAGAAGCGATAAGAACCAAGCAACGTAAGCTACAGCCTCGGCTCCGGTAACAGGACAATCGCGCAGCTTCAGTGCGAGGAGCACAGGCTCACAGCAGACAGCATTAGCAGACAGTGCGACATCTGGACCCCTGTATCGGATTACGTCAACGCCTACTGTTCGATAGTCATATGCAACATATTCAGCACTCGCAACGTAAGCCGAGGTGGCGTTGCGGGCCAAGACGCCGATACGTCACCCAAAAGGTGCTTTTCTTGGCGATGGGGGGTACAGCCACAGGGCAACGGCTTTTCATGGCTGTGCCGTGGCTGTCCGTGCTTTTCGACTACCAGCAGGAGCTATACTGTATTAAATGGTTAATTGGCATATAAAACTGGTTTCCATCTAGGATACGGTTCCCATCGTGAAAGAAACACTCGATGTCGTATTGGGCTAGAGTCTTATCAATCAATTGTTAGAGTACGGTGCTCGAGTCCCATTCTTACGGTTACATACAAGGAATTTTCATGCATATAGGCGGCAAGATTGAGTAGGCTATGTCGACTGGTGACGCGCGTTAGTGGCTTAGGCCTTCTATATGAGTTGTCACGGCAGCTGCGAATTACAGCAAGGCGTGAGTAAGTGGGCACAAGACGCGTTTAGGGAAGTAGCTCGCTAATGACAAGGACGGTGTAATTCTCTGATGGGTATCCACGATGGTCTTTGAAGCCACTCTGGGAATACGCGTGCTCGTCTTTCTCGTCGTAATATTGTGCAGTGGTCTTGTCTGCGCCATAGATCTCGATCGAGTTGCGCAAGGCTGAGGAAAACGACCAATCAGCCAATCTTCCGACACACCATTGCCATTTACCGAGCGGTGGCTGCACAGTCAGTATGAACCGCATTGCTTCAGCCTAACAATGCCCATCACAAGCTATTCCGGTATTCAGTCTACGCTGCTAGCTCATGAATTTCATGCCGATTTTTTTTCAAATACTTCCTTCTTCCGTTCCAATTTTGCTTTTGGCAGGTTGATATTGGAGCAGAGATTGCAGCCTTTCCACGGCTCAGCTTCTTTTTGAGGGATTTATTTGAGCTCGTGATGGGCTTCAGTTAGGTAGGCAGAAACGATTTCTTAGCGGCATCATTGAGGCTGACATCTCAGCCGCAGTTCTGACTCTTCTGGCTGTTTGTGGAGGTACATTCCTTTTCTACATAAACGCCTTTCTGCTTCTACAACAATATGTCAATACTACTTCCTCCAGATACCCCAAGTCAGCCGGTTTTTCATCTTTTAACCGTAACAAAAGCATTCCCAACAAGAACTGATCAAAATGCGCTCAATCTTCTTTCTCGTGCCGCTAGTCTGTTATTTCGCAGTATTCGCCCATGCGCGGTTTGGGGGATATTCAGAACCAGAGGGGGATCAACCAGATACAGCACCACTCAAAGGCCCTCCTAGCACTCATCCGAACGGCGAAGATAATCCCGGCTCCCAAGGCCAGGAGCCAAAACCAGCGCCGGGAGACGACGAAACCAATTTCTATATGATTGCCGATAAGTTGGAAGAGCTTATCAGAAAGATCGTAAAGGCCGCCGACAAATCGCCTCATTCCTCCGCCACCCCCACTGCGACCATCACCCAACGGCCGCTTCCCACCAGAGCTACGCCCTGCGCCTCCGCTCTGCACGCATACAGTCTATGTTCGACGGCGCACAAAGCGGACTGCCTCTGCAACCCCAAAAGGCACTTCGACTTCAACGGCGAGATGAAAAGCTGCTACAGCTATGCACAGGAACGGACGCAGTATCAGAGTTACGCGAGCGTTATCGCAAGCGCTACTGCCGTGTGCTCTCATGTACCAAGTACCTCTTCGAACAATCACAACGCGGGTGGACGCACGTCGACAAGTTCGCCCACAACAACTTCATCGCCCAGGACAACTTCTTCGTCGACGGCGGTGGTGACGTCGTCTTCGCAAACTAGTCCCGAAGCAGACGTGTCTCCATCGGCTACTGGCGTTTCTCCATCGCCTACTGGTACTGCTCGAAGCTTGAGCGTGTGTCTCGGCGCTGTGGTATTTGCTGCGGCGCTTGTTCTCATGTCCATTCTGTACTGATGGCGGACTGATAAGAAGAGGCACCTGGACGGGACGTGAGAATCAGCCGTTCTTTCGCCAATGCTGGACCATCACCAGCAAAGGGGACATGTTGCACATTGCTGGTGGGGTATCTTTATCCAAGGGTTCGTCTAGGGACCTAGTAAGGTTCTATAGGGGGCTATGATTATCGGTGAGCTGCTTTACTTCTCTCGTAGATACTTTAAATTTTCTTTTTATTTTATTCTTTAGACTAAATTGTATGAAAATTTTTACTTAGTACAATCTAATAACCCATCGGTAATTATAGCTCCCTATGGAATCTTATTGGGTCCATATAACGATAATCTATTAATAATATGCAATAGACATGCTTCGAGACGCAAGAACATCTGAACATCTACCCTCTTGCTATCCACGCGCGCCATAGTCCAAGCCTATGCCTTTACTGACGCATTCTTCCCCGACAAGTCATCCACATGACGCGAACGCATCCGAATGGCCTTCTCGCCATGATGCCCGCCATCCAAGACACACGTCTCGCTCATATGTCTGAGCACACCGTGCTTCCTATCAGATATTCCATATCACCTGCTTCAAGTGTAAGGGCTGCAGCAAGAAGATCGACAGACGCAAAGGGGTCCCGACATGTCAAGTTTACTGTGGGACGAGTGTTGTCTAAATCTACGAGCGGCTGGGTGTTTGTTCGAAATTAGACAAGGAGAGAGAATTGTTTCGACTGTACGGCACCTCTCGACGTCACCGTACCCTGAGCCGCGCCTACTGCACGAAATGATATCCGAGGCGGTGTTGGTGGAAAAGACAACTTGGTACGTCCGTCAAGCACCCACTACTACATACTTGATTCGGAATAACGGCAATCATGAGGAGCACACATCGACAACTATCAACACGTTTGTTCAAGAGCAGCCGCCGTAAAATACATACCGCAGCTTGAACCGAACTCCTTCTCAAGATATCGCTCGACCGTATCAACAGATCCAATCACATGCAACCAGTAGCCAAAGGCTTCCCCATAAGTGCTCTGGACTAAGCACAGGACTGCCACCCTCTGCCTCGTCGTCTAGCGCCACGGTTGCAGTCACATATATAAATCACGTCAGCTACTCGTTCGCGTGCAAGGAGCAGCGAGGCACATGGCAGGGGTATTTATTGGGTTGTGGTGGGGTGATGTTGTTATTGCGTCCCTGGTAAAGCGCGATGGGATGGGAAAAGGGAAGGATGTCTGAAAGAGATGAAGTTTCTTGGGGGGTCTGTGCTTTTATTGAGACGTTTGGGTGGAAGGGTGGAGTTGGGATTGTAATGCGTCTTCGCAAGAGCACTTGGCTGTTGATGTGCTGAAGAGTGCTTGATTGCAAGACTGGAATTCGGACTATATATGCGAGGTATCTAGACAGTGCGTAAGTCTCGGAACGCCGCGAGAATCCATACTAAATCAGTCATTTTTCAAAAAGTGCTTCGGATCCAAGGCGTCACAATCCGCACTGCGAGCCGCTCCCTCGAAAATCATCTCGCTCATGACCACCCCTGTCCCCGGCGCATTCTGAATCCCCCACTCATCATGACCTGTCGCCAGCCACAGGCCCTTGACGCCCGTCGGTCCGACCATTGGTCCGACCTCCTCGCCTTCCTTGTGAGGTTGTATCTGCGGCTTGTAGCACGCTTGCTTCGTGATGACCTCGCCGTCGTGGATCTCTTGCGAAATACTCTTGACGGCGGTCCACACGTCGTTGCAGCTTTGATCGTCGACGGCGACGGAATCGCTGGTGTCGGGTAAGGGGACGTCGTAATCGTCTGGGCCGCAGGCGTATACGGAGTCGAAATCGTGAAGTCGATCGGCTGGTCGGGAATAGATTTCGGGGGAAATGATTTCTTTTAGGCTTCCGTTGAGGGGGGGTACGATGGTGGGGAATAGGACGTACGGCGATAGGTTCCTCGATGGTTTGATTACTACGCTGTGGCCTCTAGGTGCCTTTAGATGCACCCTGGTAAAGAGGTTAGGAGTCCAGGGACCCGCAGAGAGCAAGATATCGGTAGCAGCTAGGGAGTTGATGGTGCCGTTCTGATTGTACTGGACTGATACGATGCTTTGGTTATCCTCGGCATAGTCGATAGCAGTAGCAGAACCGATGATGATCTTGACGCCTTTATCCTCTGCTAATTCCGCTAATGTCTTGGTGAACATGTATGGGTTTACTTGACCAGTGTTGCTTGGGGTCCCAAGCTCTCTGTAGGACTTGACACTTCCAGGAAGCAACCAGTCTAGCTCCGAAGGAACTTTTGCGGACTGTGCGATGACATCGTTTTTGGCACCATTGGCTGCCCCGACACTGTCGCCGACGTCCTGTGCCTGAAGTTCAACATCAGCACAGTAAACACTCCTGTGGCCCCAAATCTTGTCACCACCGTGCTTTTCAGCCAACGCCGCATGAGTCTTGAAGCTCAACGGTGCGAGACATTTCGGGGTTGCCCAATCGGCAAGAAGACCACCAGCCTTTCCGGAAGACCCGCCGGCGATCTGGCTTGCCTCCAGGATGACTATTGGATGGATCTTTGGATTATAGTAGGCATGGCGTGTGAGGAAGTATGCAGTCGAACAGCCGATGACGCCACCTCCTGCACGCAGTGGTGAGCCAAACAGGCATACTTTCAGTAAAGGGTCCTGATACCAATGATAACGATATTCTTTGGCTCCGAACCCGGAGCTTTCAACGTCATTTGCTTGTCAGAGGCACTCGCCTGTGCCAACAGCGTAAGGTGGCCGGAGACTAATTAACAAGAAGACGCCCGAAATCTGTATCGGTGTACTGCAACTGGCCAAAAGCATCAGAATCATGAATGTTCAATAATTGAATCTTTCCGTAGAGACGTCAGTCGATGGATCAAGCAGAGAATATGACGACTACAAGCGGGAGCCTTGTGTCGCTTGTGTTACATGAAGTAAAACACAGCGATGACGAAGATGACAGCTTTATTCAAAGACACCTCACGCTGCAAAGACTTCTCATCAGTATTCCATGCACCCAATGAGCTGCTCTAAGCATCATCTCTATTCCCCGTTCAGGAACAGGCTGAGTACATCGACTGCATCATATGAATGTAAAGGACGAGCAATTAACCATATCCATGTTAAAAAGAGCGGATGATATAAGCTCGTAATAGGTGTATACCTACATCGGATATAATATATCTGGGTAAAGTCTCCACGTACTCTACCCTCGCACACCTTTCGGGTCGTTCAGACAAACGCTCGGAACACTTCAGAGCGTGTATGTCTTGCTACCCGCAGTGTGCGTCACTTGTGAACAGGAGCCTCTCCCGTGCACACTTGCTCCTACGATTTTGTAGTGCGCTGAATTCAATATAGACTAACCCTCCCGGGGTCAAGGGTTGTTCTGATAGATCAAGAAGAACATTCGAATGGTGCACATGTATCCACGACTCACGCGCCATCATCTCCTAGAGGCGCCGCATCCGACCTAGCGCCAAACTATCCGCTGCACAATACCAACCCGGAAACAAACATACCTATCAACCCCAAAACAACCATGGCACCCACCCCCCCTGCACCCCGCATCCCCATCCCCCGCCACCCAACCGCCCCCCTCGACCCCCCCCTCCTCACCTCCCTCCAATCCGCCCTCCTGACCCCCCAAACCATCAAACGCCTCCGCCAAACACTCGAAAACGAAACCCAAGCCGCAGACTGGCAGGACAAGGTGAAGCGGCGGACGCTGCAGTTGCTGGGGAGTCGGGAGTATTGGAGGTGGGAGGAGCTGGTGGGGGTGGTGGTGAGGGAGGCGAGGGGTGTGGAGGATGATGAGGAGGAAGGAGAAGAGGATGGAATCGATGGGTGGGGGAAAGACAAGGTGAAGGAGAAGGAGGGGAGCGCGGACAAGATTGATATCAGGGTTCCGGAGAGAGCGGTGACGGAGGCGGCGAAGGTGGTGAGGGGGGCGCTGGAGAAGAAGGTGGAGTTGGAGAAGGAGGGGAAGGGGTTCTGGGATTGAGGAATGAGAGGCGGGTCGGTGTGAGGAGCATGAGAAGTTAGAGAGCAAGGGGACGCGTTCGGCGTGGGATATGGTACGCTCTGGATGCACGAGCTACGTTGTTCCTACGGCTAGGGAGAAAGGGCTCACGGTTCGGGAGGATGAAGAAACTTGGGTACTCGGACTCGGGCTTGATATTGCAGCTGAAGCGGAGACGGGCAGGAGAAATCGGCACGGGGATGGCAAGATGAGATTCAGAAAGACGAGAAGCCTTCAAAGGAGGATGGAGGCTTCGTTTTGGTTCGTGTGACAGCAAGGTGGATATAAGGTCCTGAAGATGCAGGTTTGGGACATGACTGAGAGACAGACAGGAGCATGCAGACACTAATCTGTTAGAATACAGCCGAGACTGTAATTTGAATAAAATGAAGAATCCCTATGAATCTATGATGTGCGTACTGTTCAAGTATCTAAAGCGCATCGCACTGGTTGAAGGGATCGCTCTATTATGTGGCCCCACCATTCTCACCGATACCATCAGGTGATGGCGCTGAACACCGTAGATGCAATTTTCTGAAAAAGTGACGTCCCCAAACCCGAATGCACAATATGACCTAGCTCCTAGTCGTAAAGTGAATCATCATTGCCAGCGTCACCGAACCCGTTGCCATTGCCCGCAGCATCAGCAGCTGCGTCAGCGTCTGGGAATCGGAAGAAATTGCTGCCACTCGAGTTCTTCATGCTCTGTGCAAATGCTTCGTAGCGACGGACCTCAACATCGCTGACTGATCTCCTAGCTGATTGCATGGCCTCCTCGAAATGAGCCTTCGTAAGCTCGGGAACTGGATCCTCTGCATCAATGTCCTCCTCCATCTTGACATCTTCACCGGCAGCCTCACGCTCCTTGGTCCGCTCAATGTCAAGTGCAATAGACTGCTTAATAGCAAGCTTGACGGCACGCTGGGTAACGAAGCCAAGATCAGCACCGGAGAAGCCATGAGTACGGCTCGCTATGTAATTGATATCGATATCGTCTGCGATAGGAGTCTTGCGGAGCTGAGCTTTCAGAATACCAACACGTGAGGTCTCATCAGGCAGAGGAACGTAGACCAAGGTGTCGAGACGCCCAGGACGGCACAGAGCGTTATCGAGTTGCTCGGGACGATTTGTAGCGCCAATGACAAAGACATTCTTCTTTGAAGTCATACCATCCATCTCTGTAGAATGCATTAGTAGACTGTAAAAGAGCTCAACTAAGTAAGCTACTTACCCGTCAGAAGCTGGTTCACAACACGGTCGGAAGCACCGCCAGCATCGCCATTCGATCCGCCACGAGACTTCGCAATCGAGTCTAACTCATCAAGGAAAACGACGCAAGGAGCCGCCGCCCTAGCTTTGTCGAAGATGTCACGGATGTTGCTCTCAGACTCACCGAACCACATACTGAGCAACTCAGGGCCTTTGATCGAAATGAAATTGGCGGCGCACTCGTTGGCAACCGCTTTGGCGAGCAAGGTCTTACCAGTACCAGGGGGGCCATAGAACAAGACACCGCGAGATGGTGAAAGACCGAACTTGAGGAATTTTTCGGGGTGATCCACTGGGTATTGTACGCTCTCGATGAGCTCGCGCTTGACGTTCTCCAAGCCTCCAATGTCGTCCCAACGGACGTTGGGCACTTCCACGACAGCGACTTCGCGAAGGGCAGAAGGATTCGATACACCAAGAGCGAAGCGGAAGTTCTCCATAGTGACGCCCAAAGAGTCCAAGACCTCAGCATCGATCGTATCCTCATCTAGATCAATCAAGTCCATTTTCTCACGAATCTGCTGCATTGCAGCCTCAGAGCAGAGAGAGGCTACATCCGAACCAACATAACCGTGGGTTTCCGCAGCGATTGACTCGAGATCGACATCTTCTCCAAGCTTCATGTTTTTGGTGTGGATCTGAAGAATTTCGAGACGGCCAGTAGGGTCGGGGATACCAATGTCGACTTCACGATCGAAACGGCCAAAACGACGTAGAGCAGGGTCGATAGAGTTAGGACGATTCGTGGCAGCCATGACCACAACGTTTGAGCGGGCCTTCATGCCGTCCATGAGAGTAAGAAGCTGAGACACGACACGGCGCTCCACCTCTCCGTTGGTTTTCTCACGCTTAGGTGCGATGGAGTCGATCTCGTCGATGAAAATGATTGCTGGTGAATTCTTCTCGGCCTCCTCGAATGCTTTGCGGAGGTTTGATTCCGATTCTCCGGCCATCTTCGACATAATTTCGGGACCGTTGATCAAGAAAAAGAAAGCTCCAGTCTCGTTGGCCACAGCGCGAGCCATCAGGGTTTTACCGGTACCAGGAGGACCAAACATGAGGATACCACGAGGAGGCTTGATGCCGATAGACTTGAACAGCTGGGGATGTCGGAGAGGTAATTCGACCAGCTCTCGGATCTGAGCCATCTGCTTTCGACATCCGCCGATGTCATCGTATCCCACCTCATTCAGGTTTCCCTCTTCATCCTCACGCTGAATCGGCTCTCCTTCGCAGTGGATGACTGTATCTTGAGCCACGATGCCGAACTCTGGTGGATCGACCTCCACGACCTTGAACTCGACCTGCCTCATACCTCCTCGAACAGTGAAGAGATCGCCTTGTCGAACTGGCCGGTATGCCTCGCGGAAGTAAGGTGCAAGGAAAACATCGAAGAGAGAACCAGTAAGGCCTTCAACGGTATCAGCGATAGGTAGGACTGCGATACGCTTGGCCTGCAACACTTGTTAGTCAAGGCTCCTGGGCAAGAGAGACCAACAACTTACATATTTGATGTCTGGGCAAGGGTGAACAGTCACAATATCTCCGTGCTTGACGCGTAGGTTGTGGCGAACTACACGGTTCATACGTGCAGATCCATCATCGAGATCATCATCCGCCAGCACGATCAACACTGTATCCTTTCGCTTCTTCCCTTTTACTAGCACTGTATCTCCACGAAAGAGTTGCAGTGTCTCCATAGTGTTGTTTGAGAGAGCGATGATGGAGTTGTCATCGTTGACAGCATCCGTGACACTGTTGCCACCCCGTCAGTGAGCTGCAATCTGAATATCGAGCGAGCAAGACATACATTAGAGAATTCGGCTTCTTCTTCTTTTTCAGAATAGCCGTTGCTGTATCAGACTCCTTGAGAGTGTCAGTGACAGGTTGGTAGACGTGTTCGGAGCTGCCTAAGCTCACCTCTTTCTTCTCAGCTCCAGAGGCATCACTGTCATGGCGTCAGTATCAAGATTTGAAAGAGATGGTGCGGTTGCTGAACTTACTTCAGGTTGGCCTTGATCTTGGCCTTCGCTTCTACGTGCTGAGGCTCAGCAGACATATTGAAATGTGTTTGAAGTAGTGACCGAGCTTGTAGACCGATGCAGACGAGCTTGATTTGTCTGCGCTTTTAAAGGACAGGGTATGAGATGTAGAGGTCTTGAACTCTCGAAATAGATGATGGGGAGAGAGACCTATGGGTTGGGTAAGAGTTGGTTAAGTGTTGAGGATGAGAAGTGGTATGGTGGATTGTGATACTCGGAGGTGACAGAAAGTCGAAATGATGATCTATCGGCGTCTGCGTTTTTAGCGCCGGCCAAATATAACACCGCACCCTTCACACCTAAAGAAGCCGCTCGAACAGTTTGGAAGCTTACAAACCTTCACTCTTTCCCGTTGTATAATATTTGCATTGTCACTTATCTACTGCTTGCTTAGTGGTGGCCAATGAAGGTTATTAGTTGAAGACACCTTTGTCGTAAGAGTATAGGGGAAAAATACCTTAATGCAAAGAGGCAACATCTTTGCGGGCGAAAATCTTAAACTTTTCAAGTCCTGTCCTTTTCAGCTTGAAATTTCCAAGTCCCACACCACTGTGCGACTTGGAAATTCGAGGGTTCCTCTACCTATGCTTTACTTTTGCCCTACAATCTTACATCAAAGTCACACAGCTTAGAGGTAGAGTCGGAGATAGAGATAACTCATTCACGCTTAGCATGGAGATCAACATATACCCCGGACTTTTCTTCTCCTTTGTCCAAACATGCGAATCTCTTTTATAAGAATATAGCCCGTAAAATTCCGTTATAATAGCATACTCCACTCAATCAAGCCGTCTCCTTCCAAGCTCGTCCGATACTCAGAGCCCCGACCACGACTCCTAGCCCTCCGATAGCACCTTCCCCAAGTACCCCATTCTCAAGACTATAATGCACAGTCATAGGCGCATATGCTACGTTGACAACGACCTCCCTATACCATTTGTCCCATCTTTCCTGCTGCCCTTTGTCCTTAACCTTGTCCATCCTCAGTTCCAGCTCTCCCTTCTCGACTTCATCTCCCTCCTCCTCTGCCAATGAGCTCTTCTCCAATTCCATAACCTTCTCCCCTTTCCCTCCATGATTCTGCCCCCGCAGCTCCACCAACTCATACCCCAACCTCGCAAGTTCCAGCGCCACATACGCACACCACGCTCTTCCGCTCCATATCCAAGCTTTCGCTATCTTCTCTTTCTTCCATGCCAGAACGCCCTTCCCGGCCAGATAAGCACCATTCTCCAAACCCTGGTAGAGTGCACATGCCACCACTTGGCCCCACGTCAAAGCTCTCACAATCTTGTTTCCTGGTGGCGTGAGGTAGGTTGATACGCCCCAGCTATATATCCCTAATAAACCCCACAGCCGCAGAAACACGCGAAAGTCGTCGAGGATGGCCGTAAGCGGCGTCAAAGATGTCGTCAGCCGGGATATAGAGACGCGAGGAGTCTTGGCAAGGACGGAGTGCAGGAGGTGGAGAGTATAGGATACGGTCAGGAGGGTCTTGTCTAGGGTAGAGGTGTTGGAGAGGAGCCTGAATCTAATCAGCGGCATTCTACAGGCGCGTTGGGCATGCTATGGCAGTTGACCTGTCGATATGGGCTACATTGGCATTGGCTTTGGATAGGTAGTAGGGAAGGGAGGCGCGAAGATGAGCTAAATTTTTAGAGAGAGATGGAAGTGAAGATGCCATTGGAGGCGAAGTTGTGGTGGCATTGGTGATATTGTAGGTGCGCGAGAGTCAGGGGGTTGATTACTTTCGCGTGCCTCGGCGTTTCCTTGAGCGCTGGGTAGCTGGGGTGAAGCGATTGGAGCCCCTTTCAGCCAGCGATCTTTGGAGCATTTCTGCGCTGCTATCATCGTCACTATTTCCCACTTCCTGATTCACACTGTCAAAATGAAAGAAAATGTTGAAACTGTATGAGACGATTGGAGGGTCTCAAGTCAAATAAGTATCGAGAAGCCCCGGCGTCTTGGGCAAATATTGAATGCATGAGGTACGTCGAGGCTAATAATTCGCCTGGATGGAAGAACATTCGTTACAGATTTTGACTTGAACCAGGTTTGACTTGAGCAGTAAATGTAGAATGGTGATGGGAGGTGTGGTAAGTAACTTTGAAAATGACGACTAGAAAATGGGGGCGGGCTTCTTTGGTTGATGCATCTTGGGCTGTCAAAGTGGCTCGAAGATTCGATTGGAAGTGTGGATTTCTCGGCCCCGTACCTTTCAGACTTCGCACGTCTCACATTTGATAGACAGATGGTAAAGAATACTTACTCGCAGCCTGCAGCCCAGCTATGTATCTCTCTTAAGCATTCCCCACGTGACAGTAATCCCCTTTCACCATCCTAGCATTAGCATTTACCTAGACAAAAGCTCCAGGCAATCTGTAATAAATTCACAATCATTGAGGCATCGCAGTACGCGAGAACGTTTGTAAAACTGTTGGTAATATAATTTTATATGCTGTCGACCCCCCTTTGAGCATGAGCTATGTACAGCCAATTTTATTAGAAGCATTTGCAATCTCGACTTGTGAGCATTTGAGCCATGTGCAGCATATACCTGGTGAGATCCTTCCCTTCTTCAGGCATGCTAAGTAGCTAATGATGAGCAGGATACCCTGCAATTTCATACCGACATGATGACATCCGGCGTCCCCAGACTAGCAGCTTCCTCCGTAACAGCCACTCCTCCCACACCCTTCAAACTCATCGAAGTAACCTCCTTGCTCAACCCTTCAAAGGTATTCTTTTCAGGAAGGGGGACACCCGAAGCCTCCTTGAGAAGCTCTTCATTGAGCTCTTTCCACAAACCCATGTCAAACTCGACTGCGTCCTCTTCCGTAGTGTCTGTCCCTTCTCTGGCTCTGCGCTTGCTGTTCTTCGAGCGAGAGCTGGATTGGCGGGCTATTAGCATATTCTTGAACGCACGCTTCATGCTATCTCGGAAGCCTTTGCTATCGGCCTCGACAGAGACGTCTGCTATGTCGATGGCTGAGCTAGTGGGATCAGCGGACTTGCGATAAGATCCACCTTTGTTATTGAAGGAGACTCGACCGGCTTCATTATGCGAATGGAGACACCTGCTGCCACTTGATCGTAAAAGTGGCCGCTGAGGTAGTGGTGGTGGATGCAGACCAATTGTGCTCATGATGGAGCGGCTTGCCAATGGCCGATTGATATCCTCGTAGTGAATGAATGGGATCTCGTGTTCCATCTCGAAAATATCACCAAAGTGTTGCCAAGCACGATCGCGGTGGCCAGGCCTACACAGCTGGCAGGCGCAGAACTTGCACAAAGGGAACATTCTGGTTTTCGCTTGCTGGGGCAGCGTCACTTTGGCAGTGGAGAGACTGGTGGCCGACGGTTCCCGGACTTCGTTGATAACAGAAATTGGTAGATGGGGATTCGCGTCGACGGACTGCAGGGTAGTTGGTGTTTGAGGTGGAGAGTTGGTGCTCTTAGTCTGGCTTTGCTCAAATTGGTGGATGGCCGCATGGGCGGTGTCCACCACATGCTGCTTCTGGGCTCGTAACTTGACGATCTGCTCTGCCGTGTAGTGACCGTCTTTGATTGCCTTCTCAATCCATGGACTGAGCTCGGGAGTAGGCATTAATGTGTCCTCTTCTCCAAGTCTTGCATCCTCTTCAAGAACAGGCGATGGCATTGACACATCGTTAATAATGTCTGCCATGTCCCCGCTGCCGTTGACGTGCTGATGAGGCGAACTTGATATTTCTGAGATGGAGTCCGATAGAAGAGGAGATTCTGGTGCATAGTCTTGCGTGCAGCAGTACACCCAGCCGAAACTAGAGGAACGAGAGCAGATATTGCATTCAACATCACCGTACAGGCGTTCCATTGTGAGGTGAGTGCATGCTGCCCGTCGAGTCGCAAATGATGGCACTTTGGCCTTAGGGGCTGTGTCTGAATTTAGCGCCGATCTTGACGGTGGTGGTGTTGGTGGTGCTGATGGGAGAGTGAAATTGTGCGGCATGTTGGCTTCTCGTAGTCTGATGGCGAATGGTTTGAAGCCATTCAAGAAGTCCACAATGAAGCCATACTCTTCATCTTGAGGCAAAACAGATTCACTTGTGGCGAGAGTTACAGCAGGAGCGAATTTTGAGGTGTGAGAAGTGGAAACATGAGGGTGTTGATGAGAGACGCGAAATGCAACGACATCAGTGTTGACATTGACATCCGCGTTTTTATCAGCACGATTATCCATGTTTTCATGTCATGCTCCAATGTTTTACTGTCACGCTCTTTGGCATCAACGGAATCAGACACTTTGGTATCCAGCTTTGCTATCAGTGTTCATTCACGGAAATTTTACGAAGGGGCGAGGAAAGTAGAAATTGATAAGAGTGGCATTTTCGTCTGCTCATGCCACGAGGATCAATAAGGGAAACCCTGTATTCCAAATCGTGGCATATACAGGAGAGATACAAAGCAGACATTCCTCTTCCCTTCTGGCAATTGCTTATGCAGTTTCCATGCAAAGGGTGGTCAGTGGCGCCTTGCTGCGTCGAACTTCTGCAAAGATAGATTACCGAACATCATCAGCCTCCAAGATCGCAGATCTGTAGATATGACAGCAACGATAGCAGATGCAGTAGCTTCAACAGCGAGGACCACCGGTATGGGCCCTTCTCTATCTCGCCCATGCGGTTTGCATCGGAGCTTCTCGCTCTCTCTCCATCGTGCGTCTTGACTCTTCTGCAGCTTATATAAGGTCGTGAGGGCGATTGGGCTGTTTCTGCAAGACATGCCAGCATATCAGATTATCGTCTTGACGATTGCGCCCTTGATTTTCGGGAGATGGCGGAAGAGCAGCATAGACCTAGACCGTAGCTTGCAGCTGCACAAAAATGGTGGGGGGAATTGTGCCAAGACCTCTAGCGCGTTTACTTTGCTCGAGCAGAAACGCGAGGCAAAGCATTCAATTCCTGTAAGTAGAGCAGAGGGCAATGCATTCTCCGGCGCTTCATTATCTGCGGCTGACACCATTATAAGTCAAGCTTAGCCTACTCTTGAGTTTCCAACACACTGGCTACTTTACCACGCTACCTGGCCCTCGCGCAGTCCAGGTACATATCGCCAATCCCTCTCCACCAAACCTCCTTCCTCCCCTTTCGTTCTTGCCTTGCTGGAATTCTCGACCGCCGCTCCCTCACCAATTCTCCAATTTGCTCCCGACCACAAGTCATGCTAGCAAAGGCTGTTCAAGAACATACTCCTGTGGTATCCGGCCTCAAGGGTTCTACATCTTCACAAAATCACAATGCCAACGCCTTAAAACCACGAGCATCGTCGCTGCTTAATACAACATATCCTGCCCCAGCAAATCCTTTGAAACGTACTGCATCACAGGCTAGTGGCAGAGAATCTCCATTTAGTAGCCAAGAGCAAGGACTGAAAAAGGCAATGATGAGCATGACACAGCCTTCGACTGGTAGGGGAAGGCTTGACAGATTGCACGATCCGATTTACTTCGATGAGAACGACTTTGAAGACGACGAAGATATAGATCTTGATGCGGACGATTCACCTATAGCTAGCACGTCCATGTCTTCAGGTGACTCATCAAGCACATTGCTACCTGATCCACCACAAAAAAAGCCCATAACTCCGCAGACACCTATGGGCAGTACTCCGCTGCCCTGGTCCTCCTCTCCACTGTCACACCATCAAATGCCCCCACCAAAGCCTCGTACGGAAACAGCCGATACTGCCAATACGTACAAGCGGAGGACGCTGCCTTGGATAGAGGACGAAAAGAAAGCCGATCAGTCGCGTCGTGAGAAGTCAAATCGCTTCTGTGAGACTTTAACCGGTGGGATCCCACCAACACCCTCTGAGCAAGCTATCATAGACCAGAGAAAAGAGCGAAAAGAGCGGAAACTGCTTGATCGCCAGTGTGTGGACCTAACCGGAGGGGAACGAGATCCAGAGAGTCACCGCCAGAGCTTAACTGGAGGGGACAAAGTGCTCGACGCCTACCAACAGGGGATGCTCAGACGGGGAGTGCCTGACTGGGTTGTTGAAAAAGCTGTCGAAGGCAAGAAGCGGAAGATTGAGAGGGTATCCGGCAAGGCGCACACTCCACTGCCAAAAGATAAGGCCAATTCACCCTATCCTTGGAACACGACTGCAAGTGCTGTCAAAGAGGAGCAAAAAAGGCTTCGACAGGGCCATAAAAAACTTGTCAAAGACCAATCCGAGAAGTCCACGGTGAAGAAGAGGCGAGAGACTGTGGCCAAAGTCTTTCTGAGCGACGAGCAGAGGTCTGTATTGAATCTAGTCGCGGAGCAGAAGAAGAGTGTTTTCTTCACAGGTTCTGCTGGAACCGGTAAATCCGTGCTTCTCCGCGAGACCATCAAGGTCCTGCGTGAAAGTTACAAAAGAGAGACAGATCGAGTCGCCGTCACAGCCTCAACTGGTCTTGCTGCTTGCAATGTGGGTGGGGTCACGCTGCACAGCTTCGCTGGAATAGGTCTAGGCAAGGAAGCTGTTCCTGAGCTCGTGAAGAAGATTAAGAGAAACACGAAAGCTAAGCAACGTTGGATGAGAACCAAAGTCTTGGTGATTGACGAGATCTCGATGGTAGATGGCGACCTCTTCGACAAGCTTGAGGCTATAGCTCGTGCGATCCGCAACAACGGGAGACCGTTTGGTGGCATTCAGCTTGTCATCACAGGAGATTTTTTTCAGCTACCACCGGTGCCAGACTACGGCCGAGTCTCGAAGTTCTCGTTTGATGCCGCGACATGGAATACGTCAATTGAGCACACAATTGGTTTGACACAGGTCTTCCGACAGAAAGACCCAGGTACGTTGAGCTATGTGGTAGACCTATCATTCCTGCTGACTATTGTAGTATTCGCCAATATGTTGAATGAGATGAGGTTAGGAAGACTGACGCCCAAATCTATTGACGCTTTCAGAGCACTGAATCGACCGCTGAGTTTCGCCGATGACTTTGAGGCGACAGAACTGTAAGCGTCTTATCAAGTCAGACTGTTGAAATTCTTGCTAATCACGGGGCAGATTCCCTACGCGGAATGAAGTCGAGTATGCTAATTCTGCTCGGATGAAGAACCTGAGTGGGAAAGAATTCGAATTCAAAGCAGTAGACGGCGGATCTATTGCGGATCATACACAACGAGACAAGCTCTTGGCTAATTGTATGGCACCAGCATCGATCACACTCAAGAAGGGTGCACAAGTGATGTTGATCAAGAACATTGACGACACACTCGTCAATGGGTCTGTTGGGAAGGTGATCGCCTTCATGGATGAGAAAACCTTTGACATATATCACGAGGACGAAGATGAATTCCAAGCGGTCGAGACGATGGAACTGAAGGATGAGGATATGACAGCGTCCAGGAAGAAGCTCAAGGCATTGATCGACAAGGACCTTGCTGGCAGCACTAGTCAAAAGTGGCCTCTTGTCCGTTTTGCCATTGCGGATGGTAGCTCTAGAGATCTTCTTTGTCAGCAGGAATCCTGGAAGATCGAACTTCCGAGCGGTGAAGTCCAAGCTTCCCGAATGCAAGTACCGCTAATACTGGCCTGGGCTTTGTCAATACATAAAGCTCAAGGGCAGACGCTGGACCGCGTCAAGGTCGACTTGGGAAAGATCTTCGAGAAGGGCCAAGCCTATGTTGCACTGAGTCGAGCGACTTGTCAAGAAGGATTACAGGTCACTAGATTCGATCCGAAGAAGGTTATGGCTCACGATCGTGTACGAACATTCTATGATAGTCTCTATTCAGTCAAGAAAGCCACCACTTCACGGAGTAATGACAAGAATCCCGGGATCTCTGCCAGGGATCATGAGCGGGATTATATCGATTCAGCCTATGGAATCGACGACGATGAGGAGCAAGCGATGTATGCATAATATTTGAAAGGCAGGGACATGCGCACTAGACTAGCGGGCGTATTGCATTTGCATGAGGAAGTCTCTGGAGCTTAGAAAAGCTTGGTGTTTGCTTTCTTCGCTGTATTCAAACCCTCAGCTTAACACGCTTTACTAGAATGCCATAAGTTGCTCGTAGAAGTGAATCCACCAATGAAATTGGTGTAGGTCATTTTAGCGTGAATTCGAAAAGTGATGTTGAAAGATTTGGACAAACAAACGCCTCGGAAGCCACACCTTCCCTCTTTACGCGACACGATCACAGGTGACTGTTCTACGTTTCACTGTTTCTTCATCATACACTTTTCTTGCGTCAATGGCTCAGTTCGTTGGACTTTCGGTCCTCGCGACTCTTAAAGAGCCGCCCGCCAAGGTACGAGGCCTGGTGACATTTGTCGTCGAGCAAAAATTGACCCTACACCAAGGTACCTTTCCCGGTCCAAGCCTGCACATATCCTACGCCTACTGACATGTAGCATTAGTCACTTGGCTCTCGGGCAAACCTGGGCCGGATTCACTTGTCATATCAGGCTCGAATGTTCTAGATATCCAGATCATCGACAGAGAATCGACTGAACCAGTACCACTAAATGTGAAGAAGGAGGAGTTTCTGGATCCGGCTATCGTGAGCTATGGTAGGCCTGACGGACATTTAGCTCCTAACACTAAGATCAATGGGGGCTTCAACACTACGAGCCAGACGGCTGTTACATCTCGTGCACAGCCGTCACTACCAGCAGTTTCTCCAGTCTCCACAGAGCCAGCCACGACCGGTGCTGATGAGGAAAATCAAAGCCTCCACCCTGCGGTGGACTTGGATACAGTTACACCTTCTGCTACGCTTACGGCACCTTTCAACGACTTGTCACTCAATGGCTATACACACGAGGGGCTAGACCCATTGGATGGCAAGACTTTGAAACATCAGGATACGGAGCTGCTAGAGTTGAAAGAAGTGGCACAAGGTAGGACGCAGAGTTCAAGAAAGAAAGCCCGAAAGTCTGGATCAAGAGGAGGGCCATTACCCGTTCCAACACAAGAAATGCCAGACCTTGAACCTAGTTCTACCCCAGTATTGACACAGAAAAGGCGCGGAAAGGCCAAGGGCTGGCGGCAGACCCCGCTCCTGGAAGAAGCTACTGCCGAAACTCCCTCGCCGCCGGCACGGCAACGTGGGCAGCATGCCCAAAAGGACACTCTCAAGCCGGCGACGGCCCGCTTTATCAAGCAAACGCCAGACGACCCGAAGATAAGACGTCGTCGTTATAGGGAAGAGGAGGACCAGAATGGCTGGGCTACAGGAGATGCTACCGATATTCAGGATATGGGTGACTTTGACTTCGAAGAGAATCTTTCCAAGTTTGACAAGAGAAAGGTGTTCGATCAGATTCGAAAGGAAGACACTACGGCTGACGAGGCGAGACTGGTCAGTTTCAATCGGCTACCAACCCCTCGATCTGGAACTGCTGGAGGGAAGAACCTGCACCACACAGAAAACGTACTGGATGCTCCTATCAAAAAGTTAACAACAGGAGAAGTCCTTAATACTGGGCACAGCAGTACAGAAAGCGAACTGGAAATCAGTGAAGCCAAGATTAGCAGCGGAAGGAGTTCGCGTAGGAATGGGTCACGCCCGTCAAGGGTTTCTTCGCGGAAAGGGAGCGCGCTTGTAGCTGGAGATCATTATGGCTCTGGGACTACGTTCATTGCAGAACCCATCGCCAGACTTTCTAGCCAGACTACACATGATCGAATTGCAAGCCCCAAGATCAAGACAGACTCGTCGACGTCTCGCTACCGCAAGTCATCTGTCCCCTCCAATACAGGGAAGTCTTGTTTTCGAACTGCCTCATCTAATTGCACTTGTCCTTGCGTTTCTCCCTTGCAGATGCTGGAGTTGGAGCAGCTCTGTGCCATGGAGCTAGGTCTTACCGAAGAAATACTGACCGAAAATGCTGCACGATGCATTGCTGAGACAGCCTACGGGCTGGCTTCTAGTGAGGACGCCAAGCAGCCCAACCATCGTCCCCTGATTGTGGTTCTAGCCGGAAACACTAAAACGGGCTCCCGAGCTATAGCAGCTGGTCGCCACCTGCGGAATCACGGCGCACGAGTTGTCCTTTGCATTCTTGGCCTCGAGCGCGAATTGGACTTGCTAGAGAGCGTGCAGCGACAACTCAAAACGTTTAGAAACTGTGGGGGACAGGCTATCAAACAAGACGGTCTAATGAGAACTCTTCGGAAGCTTCAGGCGCCAACGGACCTCATTGTCGATGCTCTACTAGGCATGCATGTGTGTTTTGATGATTTGCGAACCGATGACCAGGCTGCCTATTTCCAGCTTGTTTGTTGGGCCAATGGAAGCGAGGCAGGTACCCTTGCCATTGATTTACCATCCGGTATCGACCCTTCCAGTGGTAAGGCTACCACCCATGACGGCAGCGAACTTGT
The DNA here is from genome assembly GCA_018257885.1 of Parmelia sp. 050094. Classification (NCBI taxonomy): domain Eukaryota; kingdom Fungi; phylum Ascomycota; class Lecanoromycetes; order Lecanorales; family Parmeliaceae; genus Parmelia; species Parmelia sp. 050094. The sequence continues at coordinate 41,979 of JAEUBB010000313.1, forward strand.
CCTCACTGCGAGCTTCATAATCTCCCTTGGTGCTCCAAAGACAGGGTTGCTTATTGCGATGGAATCTCTCAAGACTGGGGTGGATCCGAGCCTTTTCGTAGCGGATATTGGCATTGCGAGTGTAGCTTGGAAGAAATTTGGGATCAGGAGGAAGGCCGGGGTGGACTTTGGTGGGGAGTGGATCGCGGCGGTGAGCTTTGTGGAAGGTGTTTGAGCCTGATTTTGGGGTAATGAAACGACGGATACGCTCCAAAATTGGGCGGACGGGGAAGTTGGTGGATGATACCCGTGCTTTGGCCTAGATTTCTTGGCTTTTGGCCGTTCAGATTGACTTGTATCATTCAAAGCATCCAGCATGTATCAATGGCACGGTGTAAAGCAGATTTTGTTGCCACCAAAAACTTCAATAGGCTTAACAGGACAATTTCTCGTGATGCTGTGACCAAAGAAGTCTAGCGTAACGAACTTCGAAATCACTTCCTGGAACTGAGGAAAATTGTCAATAATCATGGGCAAAGGTCAGCACTCCGCCATCTAGTCTCAGCGAATCTTTGCTGACCTTCTGCTGTGTTCTAGGTACGGACAAACTCTACGTACGCACCTTCGTTCTACCTAGTCCCACAGCCTTCTAACCTCTCCCTAGATCACCCACAGCGAATGGGCCTCAGAAGATGCATATTCCGCCAGCGCCGGCTCCGGTCTCTCCAAATCAAATGCTCCGGACAACACCTTTAAACGTCTTCCATTCAATTTCTGCGCCCTATCCCTCCAGCCTTTCAAATCCCCAGTCTGTACAGCCGGAGGCACCATTTTCGACGTCGACAATATCCTGCCATGGCTGTCCAAACACGGCACTAATCCCGTCGATGGACAGCCCCTCGATTCTGCAGATCTAATCAAGCTGAACTTCCTCAAGAACGATGAGGGGGAGATGGTAGATCCAGTGACCTACAAGGTGTTCACAGATAATACCCATCTTGTAGCGGTGGGGAAAACGGGCAATGTGTACGCGTGGGATACTGTTGAGAGGCTCAACGTAAAAGCGAAGATGTGGAGGGATTTTGTTAGTGATGCCGAGTTTGGACGGAAGGATATCATTACCTTGCAGGATCCGTTGAATGTGAACGGCAGGAATTTGAGCGAGTTCAAATACCTTCGGGAAGGCGTCAATACATTGACGGAGGAGCAGCAACGAGAGCGTAGTGCGGGCGTCAACAAGCACGCTCTTGGGAGCGCAGCTACTGTGCTGAAAGACAAGGGCACAGCCGCCGCGCCAGCAAAACCTCAAATCGGCAAGTACCTCCACCAGCAAGCTCCCTCCAGCTCGCCCTCCACTTCCTCTTCCCTCACCAAAACCTCTTCTCCCAACGCCACACCAAAATCTCAACCCCTCCACACCTCAAAAGCCATCCCCTACAACGCCTCCCAGCACACAACCGGTCAAGCCGCCGCCTCCTTCACCTCCACAGGCCTCACCCCCCACACCGGCGGCGACCTCGCCCTCCTGACCGACGAAGAGTACATGCTCAAGCCCCGCCGCGTCAAGAAGCCCGGCTACGCGCGCATCTCGACCAACTACGGCGACATCAACCTCGAACTGCTCCCCGAGTTCGCGCCCAAGGCCGTGTGGAACTTTACGCAGCTGGGCAAACGGGGCTACTACGACGGCGTCGTCTTCCACCGCAACATCCGCAACTTTATGCTCCAGGGCGGCGACCCGACGGGCACGGGCAAGGGCGGCGCATCCGTCTGGGGCAAAAACTTCGCGGACGAGTTCGAGGGGCCGCTGTCCCATGACGCGCGGGGTGTCGTCAGCATGGCGAACAAGGGGAAGAATACAAACGGCTCGCAGTTCTTCATCACGTACCGCGCGTGCAAACATCTGGACCGGAAGCACACGATTTTCGCGCGCGTCGTCGGCGGCGAGGACACGCTGGCGAAGATTGAGAATGTGAGGGTGTCGGAGGGGGAGAAGAGGCCGGTGGAGGAGGTGAGGATGGAGGGGGTGGTGGTGTTTGTGGATCCGTTTGAGGAGTTTTTGAGGGAGAGGGGGGAGAGGGAACGGGAAGTGAGGGTGAGGGAGGAGGTGAGGAGGAAGGGGGGGACGGAGGACGAGAGGGTCACGTGGACGGGGAAGAGGGTGAGGGGGGCTGGGGGTGGGGA